>CM071721.1:8740919-8756761 GCA_036630335.1 Physaria fendleri | reverse complement strand
CCGCAGGTGACGCAACAGAGAACGGAGACGGCGATGCGATTCCGACGGAGGAAGCTGGAGAGACGACAAACAATGAAGATGAATCTTATAAATAGAGCGTTGGTCAAAAATTGGGCGAAATCGTATTTTGATTTTCGGCCAAATATTGACGACGGCTACGTAATCGAGGCTACTTTTAATTTTTTTAGAATATTTTAATATTTTCGTCAAATTTTGGTCAATAAATTAAATTTTTTCACCAGTTTTTGACCAACTAAAATTTCGACCAATAGACCATTTGTGGACGCAATTTGGGACGCAATTTGGTCAAAAAATCGCCATAATTTCTCTGGTTATATTTTGCTCGAAATGTTTGGTCAGAATTTTGGATTTTTCTTGTAGTGAAATAAGGTTATAAAAAGTATTTTGTTTATCTTCTTTAAAAAGTGTGTAAAAACTTTAAACAACAATTAAAATGAAACAGAGAGAGTACTAATCATTTGTTGTTGATTATGGTTGTTTTGTTTCAAATTGGGTGTTTATCATTTGTTTTAAGTAAAGTTTTGGTTGATTAAGAACTATTAATATTGACGGTGAGCATGGTGGCATATTAGTTGAAATGTCATATGGTAACAAATTTAATTGATATGCATTTATTGTTTAGACAAAAAAAAATTGAATTGAATTTACCAAAATTGACTCGGACTTCTTACATTTTTGCTTGAAATAAGATAGAAGTTGATATGTCATTTTAGATACATTTATTAACCTTTAACTGTGCATTGAATAGTAGGAAGACTTTGAACCTATTTCGAAAGAATTTTCCCATCAAATTTAAAGTTCTTAAATTTTCTGATCTTCCATATTTTGGGAGACAATCTAGGATTAAAATTTATATTTTAAATAAAAAAACACCTAGGATTAAAATGGATAAAAATCATAGTATATGATTAGGTCAATATAGCTATATTAAATTGGTTTTACATTACCTACATTAATAGATTTTCTTCATTACAATCACCATGACATATACGTCAATACAATTTCTCCGGAGAATCTTTGTCCTGACCACATAATTATAACATATTTTCACCAAAGCAAATGTGAAAACACTGTTCTCTTCTTCTTTTTTGAAAACATTGTTATCTTCTTAACTAAATTCTCCAACATGAATTGGGGGATATTCTTGCAATCTGTAAAGTTCATAAAGGTAAATTTCATATCACCAGAAAGTTGTAAAGGTAAAAAGTATAAAATCATTATAAAATTAAAAGAAAAGGAATAATATATAACGTTAAATCCTCCACATACTTTTCTCGTAAGTGCAAATACATGCACATTAACGTGGAAATGAATCCACAATTGAGTAGATTAATGTAGAATCTCATCAAAATTATAACTACATATATACATAACTATATATATGAAGAAATTGCAAAACCTACCAATGTTAAGGTGTTGCTGATGAAAAATGAAGTAACATATATATAATCATATATATATATATATAGATCCATGGTCACAACTAGTTGCAGCCATATTGTTATCTCCTCCTTGCATTTCCCGGTATGCAATATCTTCTTTAAGCTTATACCTGTAAGATTATATCAAACAAGGCAGATATGTTTATATGTTACTAGCATATATTAATGTAATAAAGCATATGTTAATGTAATAGAGACATTAACTTGTTTATGTATATAATAGGCTCATTTTAATCTAGCTTCTTGTGACAAATGCTTCCAAATCAAACCATAATATAAAATGTATATAATATACACAAAAAATATACGTAGTAAAGGTTTCAATTGTGGAGGTAAGCTAAGATGCTTATACGTCTTTTCTTACTCATTTGATCCCTTTTTTGCTTTCTTTATTGGCTGTCTTTGGCTAAAACAGAAAGCATTTATTCCTATGACCTAACACATTACCCTCAGAACTTATCCCACATGCCTTGTACGTACTTTCTTATATGTTGGCATGCACATACATATACAAAGAATACAGATGAATGCACACCATAGAGGCCAGAGAATCATGCATACATGCAATTTGTGTTCATGTGAACATACACTCAAATGGGTAATATATTTAAGAAATTTTGTTGATTCTGCCACTTTCACCATAATTAATTATGAGATTGACATTTTCATTCCCGTCTTTCAATTCTACCATAGAAAGTAATAAAACGGGCATGCCATTGTCCGCGATAAAAGACCAGCGTGTCCTTGAGAGAAAGTAATAAAACGGGCATGCCATTGTCCGCGATAAAAGACCAGCGTGTCCTTGAGTTTGCATATATTTTCGATATAACCGTTCATAACGGGGCCTAAAGGACGGTAAAATCGTGAATATCTATAAACTCAGAGACACGCTGATCATTTTCGTGGACAGTGGCATACCGTTTTATTGCCGTCTATGGCATAAATTTTCACAAAATCTCAAAATGACATTATGGAGAAGGATGGAAGGGGGATGTAACATTCCTCATAAAAAAACTCATATTTATATGTATAAATGGGAAAAAAGAAGATTCAGTAAGATCTTGACAGTGAGTGGAGAGTAGTTGGTTTTAAATAATTATTGACCATTCTATATATCTACCGACCTATTTGTGGTTCATTTCTATCATACATAAGTAAGCCTATATATGGCCTTATAGCAAGAGGTGTGGGACAAAAGGCACTATACCAGTAGACAGTAGTCACTACTAGTCTCTAGTAATACAGATCTACATATATATGCATGTTCATCCAATTTTTATGTATTACTAGTGATTAGTACTGGTATAGTGACTTTTGTCTCACTCCTCTCTCTCAAAGAGAGCTAGATGCAATCATCCACTTAGAATATAATATATATGCATGCATCATCCTGTAAAAATGAATACTAGAGAAAGAAAGAAAAGTAGCACTGGCCGACATATCTATTGAGTGATCTAAATTGTTCCACAAGAGAGATAGTGGGTCGCATCAATGATTAGACCAACACGATATTTGATTCTAATTTTCATAAGTACATCTACATCTGATATCTGTCAAAGCATGAGAATTTTATCCCACTTAAGATATCTTTTGATGTGGATTTTTAACTATGGCCTAAACAAGAAAAACCCTTTATGCATTTATGGACCATTTGATGTTTTTAAACCCTCACAAACCAAAAGATAATGTATGATCTCTTTATAGAATTGATCACTATGTCTATATATATCTAAAGAACTAAGAAGTTACCTCAAGGATTGCGAGTAGTTTGAGGTATAATATCACCAAGTAACCCTTCCTCTGATGCATTAGACACTAGTGTAGGTACATCTTGAGTAGTAGATTGGGGTAACTCAGCACTAGATTGGGGTAACCGCTCTGAAGGAGTATTATTGTTGTCTCTTTGGAGTTGATGAAGTAGTTCTTGGTAATAATAAGGATTAGGTAAAGGAGGAGGAAGATGATTATGATGATGATAAGATGTTAAACTATGAGAGTCGTTTGGAGTGAGGATACCACCACGAGGGAATCCAATAGTTTGATGACAATGTTGTCCTTCATATGTTGTGATCACTATCGATGGATCTTCTGATGATCGTTCTACTCTCTTCTTTACCGTACATCTGCTGTTCGTACATCTATAGTAGCTCCTATGTATACAAACAACATTGACACCATTTTGATTAGCTAAATAAGAGAAAAGATCCAAGAAGTATTGGTGATATATAGAGAGTGAAACCGTGGGAATGGGCTATTCTTGACAGCTTTTTGTCCATATAGTATTGGTGATATATAGAGAGTGAAACCGTGGGAATGGGCTATTCTTGACAGCTTTTTGTCCATATTTACGCCATCTATATCCATCTTCAAGATTATCAACATCACTCTTTGTCATGAATGCAAATCTCTGCTGTCGAATCCTCTTTTGAGCCTTCTTCTTCTCCTTCACACTAAGAGAAAAAGACACCATTGAAAGATCACTATATCACCATGCATTAGATTCACAAAGTAACCAAACTTGAACATCTAACCACAACAAAAAACCTACTAGCTAGTGAGCATGAGCATATCACTGTAAGTATATCTATTCTACAATGCAATTACATTGTTCATCAAGAGTTTAAGTTAAAACCCTACATATCAATAATATCATCAACGTATGATATTTTAAGATTTAGGAGACAAGAACCTCAAAAGAGAAACATTACTACATGATTATGTTAGATAAACATCATTAAAAACGTGACACTTTATGACCTAACATAAGTATAATACTAAAATAAAAAAAGATGTGGCTAATATAAATAACAGCCGCAATAGCGGCGGTTGTTCCTCCCATCACACCATCATTATTTGTCTCCTCCCTTCTCTAATTCCCACCGACGATTCTTCCAAATTACTAAATTCTCCTTTCCTCTGCAAAATTCTCATTTCTACTAAAAAATCTAACGATCTTTCTTGAGATCGATGTCAAAAAGAGGTCTTTAAAAAAAAAAATGAGAGGTCTTTGCTTTGGGTACAAGGCAGAACCCTACTTACTCACCAACACTAAGATAATGAAGTAAATTACGATCGGACCCTTGAGACTCACGTGTTTCTCGTCTAAGTAAATAGTTTCTCGTCTAAGTAAATAAAAAAGAAACTTACGGTGTCTCCGATGGTGGTTTCTCTGAAGAGTTCTCTGCTGGTGGATCGTCGCTTGAATTAGAGGTAGCAGAAGGGTTATTAGGTGTTGAAACCTCTGTACCGGTAACGGAACATGACGAAGTAGAAGGATGAGATTTGGTAGTGATGGTAGGAGTAAAATCTGAAGTGAATCGGAGATTGTGATCGGAGGTGTTCCAAGCAAAGTCAGAGAGGATATTAGAAGTGTCTCTGTCAAAGAAGTCAGAATCTGTAACAGTGAGGTCTCTCCAAGGAGTTTCTTCGTTGTTTAGATTAGGATTATTCTCAGGAGGATCGTTCATGATTGATCTAAGAGAGTGATGATGAGAAGATAGAGAGAAAAAGAGAGGGAGGTGTTGTGTTAGGGTTTGTTCTTGATTGGAAGATTAAAGAAAGAAAGAAAAAAAAAAGGAAAGAGAAGAGACAGTGAAAACTTTGAAACCCGTTAAAGTGCACTGTCTCGTCAAGGACCGATCAGACTCTCTATCTCTCTTTCTTCTTACAGATTTTTTTTTAAAAAATTTGGGAAATTAAAAAATGAATAAATAATAATAATTCATGAGAGAGAGATAAAGGTTGAAAAAATTGGAACATCAACGTCAAAATGAATAAATAATAATAATTCATGAGAGAGAGATAAAGGTTGAAAAAATTGGAACATCAACGTCAAAGAGGAGGAGGAGGGGGGGGGGTCAAGTGAAACGGAACGGGAGGCTTCTGTTAGTTGGGCCCACATGGCCCACTTCTTATTTTGCCTTCTTCTTTAGACTCTAATTTGCATTTACTATTCTCTCTTTGTTTTCTCTTCTCTCAATCATATAGTAAAAATCTTGAAACATATAATATTCACTTACATCTGGGCAAAAGTGATCAGAATCGAAGAACCAAACCAAAAAAACAGTATGGTTCGGATCTGATTTCTTAGAAATACCTAAACAATTTTTAATATTATGAATCTGCGATTTTTATTATAATATATAGTATGTATTATATATTATATATGGTTAATTTTTGTTCTCGTCGAATATTTTGGTTATTAAGTAACCATTTGATAACTAAGATTCAATGAAAACCGAAAATTTTGGGTAATTTTGTGTATCAAGTATAATACACAATTCGAACCGGGTAGGAATTGAATCGAAACTAATTTGATTCCTTAATGTTTATTTTTTTTTTTTTGTATGAATGTTAAATTTTGACACTTTTATGATTCGAACCCCTGACCTATAAGTCAGGGATGAGGTGTGGTTACCATCTGACCAACACCCACTCGTCAAACATATCTTTGATAAGATTCCTTAATGTTTATTAGATATAAGAAACGGAAAAAACCAAGACACGAAAGAACCGACCTGCATAGCCGACTTACATCTTTACTCCTTCGTATATTTGTTTCTCTACACAAACAATTCAGAACCCTAGTTTGATTTTGTAACAAGTATTTGTTATATGATCCCATGAAATTCCTGTTTGGTGGTAATAACATAAGTTTTAACCTAATTGGTCTTGGTGAAAAAAAAACACATAAGTTTTTATGTTATGAAGAGAAAATAGGCATAATTAAAAATGAATAAAGCATATAGTATTAACTTTTTCTTTAATGAAAATTAGTTAGAAATAATGATAATTGGTTCCTGCGTGTTGTCCGTGTTGGATATGACAAGAATCTAGCGAAATGTAATCCACAAACAATGAACAAGCCACGTGTAATCTCTTAATCCTCATAATACATTACAATTAGTATCTTTTAATCACATTCACATGTTATTCCTTATTTTATATTCTCTTATATAATTGCAATCCATCAAATAAACGTTTGGGATCGCACTCAAACATATCTTCTAGAATCATGTAAGATTAAACAACTTAAATTGGTAATTTTTCATAAATAATAACAAGTCCATTACATTTAGCAGTAATTAATAGATTGTATAGGTGATGAGAATATTGTTGAAAACATGTAACATATGTACCACACGCTACTATGCTAATAAACATAGATACAGCTGTAATATATGGCGTGCGTGTGTGTTTAACCTAAAGATTTTTTTTTATAAAAAAGTTAACCTTGTCCATATACACTTTTGTGAATATTTTATGTTATCATTGAGTATATATTTATTGAATTAAGTATTAACACTAACTTAAAAATTATAATTAAATAGCAACTAACTACTCAAATGATTCTTAGTGTTAACTTTTAGTTTGATAGAAAATTTTAAAAGCTGAAAAATAGATTGATCCAAATAAAAACGCGATGATTTACTCCATATGAAGTGATAGTGATAGCCCATTTTGCCGGGGCTCCCTAGAACTTCCCTTGTTAACCAGCTGCGAGTGATAGTCCACTTACTCACACAGACGACGATTTACTGCATATGGAAAGAAAGGAATTTCAGGTTGCACTCAGGCCATATTCCGCTCCACCACCAAAGTTCATAGAGACATCAAGACAATCGTCAAAACAGGCTCTTCGATCTTCCTTCCCCTAGTCATGGCCCATCCTTCTTTCAATATTGGTTCGGTCTTCAGTAGCAACTCCCCGATCATATTTTTTCCACTTGATTTTCATTTGCATTTGTTTTTTCTTTTGAGGATTGTACTCTTTTCCCAGCCTAAGTTTTCCCACTGGATTTACTAGATATGGTTTAACGAGGCAGTCCGCCCTTTCGAAAGAGGTCTCGCGACCTATCTTTTCAGATCTATCTCGGTTGTTTACCACCACTGGGTTTCCTTTATAAAGCTTTCCCCACTGGATTTGCCGAGTAAGGACCAACTGAGATAGATGGCCAACTTTTTTCCTTTATTTTCTCTCTTTTTCTATTGTTTTCTTCTACATATTGGTTCACAAGCTTTTAATATTATTAATCTTATAACAAAAAAAAAACGCGAATAAACCGGAAGCAGAAGCTTGATTATAGGTTTGGTGTATCGATGTGGGTGCTTTAAAACACTGTAGCATCAAAAGTCGTTGGTGCGTACACGCAAGAAGGAGACCTACCTGTATTGCCACATTTCACCCTTTTATTCGACATCTATATCATATAATGTGGACAAATACTGATTATCAATTATGAATACAGAATCACAATTATATGTGCTTCTCTCAATAAAAAAAAAAACAAAATATAAAGTATTTATTTGTATTGGTTCTTTTGGTGATTTTTTTAATATAATATCAGTGTACGGTTTTGATGGTCTCTTCCTCAAAACAAATTAATTATATTTATATTATGAGGATATTAACCGTTGTTTTTTGTATGTTACTCGATGTCATATACTTTATATGAATGTTTTTTTATCTTCTTTTTTGTCAATCAATTGTTTTTATCTATAGTAGAATTATCATCTATTTTACGCGATCTACATATATCATATATTGATTTTCATCATTTACAGTTATGGTTTCCACTACTACAACTCTGATGAAATAAACATACTTAGTTTTAGTTATTACTCTTAATTAAAAAAATCTACTCCCTCCGTTTCATATTAATTGGGGTTTTAGAAAAAAACACGCATTTTAATAAGTATTTTGTTTTCATTAATTTAGTTTAGAATTACTATGCATTAATTGAAATCATTGTTGTAGAAGATTGTCTATTGGCCAAAACAATTAATAAAATCTCAAAAAGCACAATTTTCTAAAAAGTAATTAATAAAACTGCATTGAAATGTGTAAAACTCCAAATATCTTGAAACAAAAACAAAATCCTAAAATTCCAATTAAAATGAAACGGAAGGAGTATTAATTTTTGTAGTTTTGTCATTTCCAGAGAGTACATGTTAACTCATATGTCCTTTCTTTTTCAAGCTTTAACACATAATGTCTAAAACAATATGATTTTCATGTTTAATTTTTTTTTTGAAAAGGTTCCTAAATCACATACTAATATTTTAAATTCATAAGACTATCTATATATATACACATATACAAAAAAAAAAATCTTTAATTTCTTGTCGCTATAAATTATTTGTTGTAATTTAAAAATGTGATGTTGATATATGAGGGTTGTATTGTTTATTAATTTGGATTTACTAGTACGCGATCTACATATATCATATATTGATTTTCATCATTTACAGTTATGGTTTCCACTACTACAACTCTGATGAAATAAACATACTTAGTTTTAGTTATTACTCTTAATTAAAAAAATCTACTCCCTCCGTTTCATATTAATTGGGGTTTTAGAAAAAAACACGCATTTTAATAAGTATTTTGTTTTCATTAATTTAGTTTAGAATTACTATGCATTAATTGAAATCATTGTTGTAGAAGATTGTCTATTGGCCAAAACAATTAATAAAATCTCAAAAAGCACAATTTTCTAAAAAGTAATTAATAAAACTGCATTGAAATGTGTAAAACTCCAAATATCTTGAAACAAAAACAAAATCCTAAAATTCCAATTAAAATGAAACGGAAGGAGTATTAATTTTTGTAGTTTTGTCATTTCCAGAGAGTACATGTTAACTCATATGTCCTTTCTTTTTCAAGCTTTAACACATAATGTCTAAAACAATATGATTTTCATGTTTAATTTTTTTTTTGAAAAGGTTCCTAAATCACATACTAATATTTTAAATTCATAAGACTATCTATATATATACACATATACAAAAAAAAAAATCTTTAATTTCTTGTCGCTATAAATTATTTGTTGTAATTTAAAAATGTGATGTTGATATATGAGGGTTGTATTGTTTATTAATTTGGATTTACTAGTGTTGTAATTTAAAAATGTGATGTTGATATATGAGGGTTGTATTGTTTATTAATTTGGATTTACTAGATGTTTTCAAATTCAATAAATAAATAAATATCTAAACTATATAATACAATACTAGGTAATTTCCCGCACCATGTGCGGATTTATTTGTTCAAAAAATATTTTTCTAAAATTTTAAATTATTAATCGTTATAAATACTTTAAAATCAGTAAAATAATATATATATATTTTTCATGAAGTAAAATAATATTTGTAAGAGACATTATAATGATATAGTTAAATCATAATGACATGTTCGTAAATATGGTATGTGAAAGTGATTCTAGCGACGACACCTAAGCCTTTTTACTTCTCAAATAATATATAAGGCATAAGCGGATTAAGAATATGTAGAATTGTGAAGTGATTGTTAAACAAATATGTATTAATTTAAAATTCCATAAATATCTAACAAACTAAATAAAAGTTCCAAAAAGTATTTTTTATAAATTATTTTTTAATTTTCGTAATTAAATAAAAAATTATTAAAAAATATTTTTATAAAACTTAAAATTATTGATCGTTTTAATTAGTTTAAAATTAATAAATAGTTAAATCATAATGACATGTTCGTAAATATGGTATGTGAAAGTGATTCTAGCGACGACACCTAAGCCTTTTTACTTCTCAAATAATATATAAGGCATAAGCGGATTAAGAATATGTAGAATTGTGAAGTGATTGTTAAACAAATATGTATTAATTTAAAATTCCATAAATATCTAACAAACTAAATAAAAGTTCCAAAAAGTATTTTTTATAAATTATTTTTTAATTTTCGTAATTAAATAAAAAATTATTAAAAAATATTTTTATAAAACTTAAAATTATTGATCGTTTTAATTAGTTTAAAATTAATAAAATATGACAGTTAACTAATAAAATCAAACTTTATAACCGGCTATAACGTTACTACAAGTAAGCATGTCCACTAGCAATTTAATTACGTTCTTATATTAAGGAAAAGCCTTCTTTTTGTTAAATATATTAATGAAAAGCTTTGATAATGAAAGTAATGGAATCGTCGAGAATCTCGTGTGTTTTGTGTATGTCAAATATTCTTATTAAATAAAGGAAATTACAAAGTCCTTGGTGGAGCTAGAGAATCTCGTGTGTTTTGTGTATGTCAAATATTCTTATTAAATAAAGGAAATTACAAAGTCCTTGGTGGAGCTACTGTCGCTAATCTCGTGTTGTGTTACTTTTTTACACTATGATTTCATTCATTTTTATCGGTGGTACTAACAAGAATGATCATTAAGATACAGAAATGTTTATTAAATAATTTACCCATTATTAATAATATGATTGTTAAAATTGTGAATTTAATTCCAACCTCACTACACGTAATGCCATGATAGCTTAATTATTCACTTTGTACAACTCTTTCCTCTGCTAATCTGAATGAGATTTTTTTTTTTCTTTTTTTCTTTTTTCTTCTTCTGTTGGGAAAGAAAGAATAAAGGAAAGAGCATAGTCATATGAAAGAATCATGTATTAGTTACTCTCTGTGTTAAGATTTACATCTTCTATTTGTACAAAATTTTGTTGGTACAAAATGATCTATCATATATTAAGAAGTGAGACTCTATATTTGATCAATGATTTAGAAAGTGACTCAATTCCATCTTCAAGATCTTGAAGTGAGACTCTATATTTGATCAATGATTTAGAAAGTGACTCAATTCCATCTTCAAGATCTTGAATACATGATTCTAAGTTCTGCACATTCTCCATCTTTAACAACTTCTCGGATTGGAACTCAGAATCCACTCTTGTGAATTCATTTGCTTCAGCTTCACATGCAAATTTGTTCTGGCTCATCATCTTTGAGACCAGTGACCATTTGCCACAAGCCTTTGATCCGGACATAAAGCTAAATAGAGATTCAAACAATGCAACTGTTACAGCTTCTGCTTCTCCAAACACAGACAAAGCGTTGATGATTTTGTTTTGGCCGGTTTGCAAATTCTTGAGTACTTTTTGGAATGATTTCTTGAGAATTTTTCTTGAGGCTAAGTATTTCTTGACCTCAGCGGATAGATCTCCACGCTTTCTTCTTACAATCGACTGGATCTGCTTGAGACTCTCTTTCATTTGTGATAAACCATCCTTGGCGATGTTACATAAATCCAAGATCTTGATGGATCCATCGAGAAGCTTCTCAATCTGATCTTGAGACAAAGTCTGGTTGGTGACAGATAAGTGAATAATCTTTTCAAGAGAATCATGTAACTCTTGAAGGTTGCTAAGTCTTTGGCAGATAGAAGATGAAGAAGCTGTCTCAGAGGATCTCAATCGAGTCAATTGCTCATCGACATGAGCGGCTTGAGGGTGTTGTCTTGAAGGGTAGCTGTTAGATCGTACATGGAATGAGACTGCCATTTTTTAAAACTTTTTTGTTTTTGTTTTGAGGCTTCTTATTCTTAGATGTTTGTTCTGTCTCCAAGGCTCTCCGGTCTTAAGGCATATATACAGAAAGAAAGGAATCTTAGGGTGGTTCAAACTTGGATCTTAGAAACCGATGTTTGTGCAATGTCTCCCTCCAACCACCCACGTTAACGCATCATCTGATGTGCAAAATCAATACATTATATGATTCAGATTTGATCACATGAATTAGCTATGATTCTGCATCTTATTAATGTATTCAGATATTGTCTGCCTCCTACACTGCAAAATTTGATTTCTTTTTAAATATTAATAAGGCTATTATTGTAGTTGTGTCATAAACATTAATACTCCCTCTGTTTCACAATGTAAGGGGTTTTACCCATTTTTTTTTGTTTCACAATATAAGGGATTTTGGTATTCCCCATACAATTTAATTAACTTTATTTTGACTAATTCTTTTTTTTAATCTATTAATTAATGGGTTTTTGCTATTTCCTATACAAAAAAGTTGTGCATAATATATTTTATAAACAACAATAGGTCGATGATGACCAAAAAAAAATGAATAAAAGCTATTGTAAACCAAAATTTAATGATGGGGAGAGATGTTTTGATTAAAATTAAATTTAACTCTTAAGTACCGTGCTTTTTGTTAAAACCCCTTACATTTTGAAACAGAGGGAGTATAATTTTTTGGTTGCACATGAAATGGTGCTTCTTACCATCAAGGCATCATCAACTCCAAGGAGACAAGCCTCTCTGGATTTACCTTAAACAAAAGCCAAGCTGTTTAAGTTGTAGCGCGTAATATGGTTCACGTGTCACATTCGTAATATGGTTCACGTGTCACATTCGAAGCATAAGGATCTTGTCTCCATGGAGACAAAAGCCAAGCTGTGTTTTGCAATTTTCTAATGAAAACTAGACGTGCAAATGAAGAATCCCTCGTGCAATTACATATTACAAGATTATATTGCATTTTTAATGAGAATTCATATCTTAATCATATCTTTTTTCCTTATTGTTTATGCATTAAGATAGGTGGTTGGTTTTTCCTTATTGTTTATGCATTAAGATAGGTGGTTGGAGGGAGACACTACACAAACATAGGGTTTGATTACAAATCTGAACCAGCCTAGAGATTCCTCTTGTCTCTTCCCTTTGCAAGGTGTATATATGAGAAGACTCGAGAGATTATGAAGGCAGAGAACAATACTTCTTTTAGCTCTTTAAGCCTTCATGAAAAAACAAAATATGGCAGTCTCATTTCATGATATGAGATTTTGAGAGTGAGTATATGCATGAATGGTGCTTGTTAGCATCAAGGCACTAACTCAAAGGGAACAAGCTTTTCTGGATTTGCCATAATCTAAAGCCAAGCTGTTTAAGGATGGACTTAGGTCTCCATTTCTCAAATACTCAAATACTCAAATACTCAAATTCCAAGGATGTTGTCTCGAGGGAGACTCTCTTATCCAATAACAACGTCAAGCGTCTCACTATTATTACTAATGGGCTTTTGGGCATCTTCGTTATTTTTAAATTTGTAAAATTTCTGTACTATAGTTGTATAAGATCATATGTCATATAGAAGAAATCAAGACTGAGTTATTTCAAATGCACTCACACAAATCACCTAGATCAGATGATCTCATTGCTGGTTTTTATATATCTCTCGCTTTTGATAAGGTTGAATGGAATTATCTTGATTTTCTAATGTCAAAACTCAGTTTTTTGTGAAACTTGGCGTTCTTGGATTCTAAAATGTTTATCATCGGTTTCATATCCAATCTTAATCAATGGAGACCTAAGTCCATCCTTTTCAGCCACAAGACTTTGACAAGGCGACACTTTTTCTCCATATCTACAAGAAAAAATCATAATACCCACCAATTTTTTTCCACCAAATTGGTGGTGGAAAAAATTCCCACTTTCTTCTAACAATAGATTGGATCTCCTTGAGACTCTCTTTCATTTGTGACAAACCATCCTTGGCAACGTTGCATAAATCCAAGATCTTGATGGATCCATCAAGAAGCTTCTCAATCTGATCTTGTGATAAAGCCTTGTTGGTGACAGATAAGTGAATCATCTTTTCAAGAGATTCATGTAAATCTTACAGATAAGTGAATCATCTTTTCAAGAGATTCATGTAAATCTTGAAGGTTGCTAAGTCTTTGGCAGATAGAAGATGAAGAAGCTGTCTCAGAGGATCTCAATCGAGTCAATTGCTCATCGACATGAGCGGCTTGAGGGTGTTGTCTTGAAGGGTAGCTGTTAGATCGTACATGGAAGGAGACTGCCATGTTGTCTTGATGTTGTCTTGAAGGGTAGCTGTTAGATCGTACATGGAAGGAGACTGCCATATTTCTTGAGGCTTCTTTCTCTTAGATGTTTGTTCTGTCTCCAAGGCTCTCCGGTCTTAAGGCATATATACAAAAAGAAAGGAATCTTAGGGTGGTTCAAATTTGGATCATAGAAACCGATGTTTGTGCAATGTCTCCCTCCAACCACCCACGTTAACGCATCATCTGATGTGCTAAATCAATACATTATATGATTGAGATTTGATCACATGAATTAGCTATGATTCTGCATCTTATTAATGTATTCAGATATTGTCTGCCCCCTACACTGCAAAAAATTGATTTCTTTTTAAATATTAATAAGGCTATTATTGTAGTTGTGTCATTAACATTGATATAACTTTTGGTTGCACATGAAATGGTGCTTCTTACAGTCAAGGCATCATCAACTCCAAGGAGACAAGCCTCTCTGGATTGACCTTAAACAAAAGCCAAGCTGTTTAAGTTGTAGCGCGTAATATGGTTCACGTGTCACATTCGAAGCATAAGGATCTTGTCTCCATGGAGACAAAAGCCAACCTGTGTTTTGCAATTTTCTAATGAAAACTAGACGTGTAAATGCCGAATCCCTCGTGCAATTACATATTACAAGATTATATTGCATTTTTCTAAATGAGAATCCATATCTTAATCATATATTTTCCCTTATTGTTTATGCATTAAGATAGGTGGTTGGAGGGAGACACTGCACAAACATAGGGTTTGATTACATTGTTTATGCATTAAGATAGGTGGTTGGAGGGAGACACTGCACAAACATAGGGTTTGATTACAAATCTGAACCAGCCTAGAGATTCCTCTTGTCTCTTCCCTCTCAAAGGTGTGTATATATGAGATGACTCGAGAGATTATGAAGGCAAATAACATTGTCTCTTCCCTCTCAAAGGTGTGTATATATGAGATGACTCGAGAGATTATGAAGGCAAATAACAATACATCTTTTAGCTCTTTAAGCCTTCATGAAAAACAAAATATGGCAGTCTCATTTCATGATATGAGGTTATGAGAGTATGTGCATGAATGGTGCTTGTTAGCATCAAGGCACTAACTCAAAGGGAACAAGATTTTCTGGATTGCCTTAATCTAAAGCCAAGCTGTTTAAGTGGGTAACATGGTTCTTTTGTCAAATTCCAAGCATAAGGATGTTGTCTCGAGGGAGACTCTCTTATCCAATAACAACGTCAAGCGTCTCACTATTATTACTAATGGGCTTTTGAGCTTCTTCGTTATTTTTAAATTTGTAAAATTTCTGTACTATCATTGTATAAGATCATATGTCATATAGAAGAAATCAAGACTGAGTTATTTCAAATGCACTCACACAAATCACCTAGACCAGATGATCTCATTGCTGGTTTTATATATCTCTCGCTTTTGATAAGATTGAATGGAATTATCTTGGTTTTCCAATGTCAAAACTCAGTTTTTGTGAAACTTGGTGTTCTTGGTTCTAAAATGTTTATCATCAGTTTCATATCCAATCTTAATCAAATGGAGACCTAAGTCCATCCTCTTCAGCCACAAGACTTTGACAAGGCGACACTCTTTCTCCATATCTATACCTATTACGCTCATAAGATCTATCACAACTTCTTTATAGAGGTTCGAAATTATTGTTAATCTGAAAATGGTGTTTAGAACAGAGCACAAATACGCTAAAAACTTTTCTTCAATTGCCTGA
>CM071721.1:8634137-8655260 GCA_036630335.1 Physaria fendleri | reverse complement strand
GACAGGTTTGGCTTCTGTCTTCAGCTCATATTCCCCAGGAAACTCTTCAAACATCATCTGTTTTTTCTATTATGGATTATTTATTCTGGCCACAACCAAAGGATCGTTACAGTAATGATTTTCCTTGGTTACTATGGTATATCTGGAAATCCAGAAATGATAAAGTTTTCTCCAATATTGACGATGACCCACGGGTTATAGTTCAAATCGCGGAATCAGAAGCTAAAACATGGGATTCATCCCAAGATACACAGCCGGTACCGATGGAAGTAAGAACAATATGTTCAGAGTTACCAATGATTTTCCAAAACATTAAATAAGTGTTTTGTGGATGGTTCTTGGAAAAATTCAGACTCTTTGATGGGTCTGGGTTGGTTCTGTTACATAGGGACAACAAATTTTATACGCATGGGGCAAGAGCTATCCGCCGGAGTGAATCACCCCTTCATGCTGAATTCGAAGGTCTTTTGTGGGCAACAGAATGGATGGCGTCAAACAATAATGCGTCGGTGGCTTTCTTTTCTGACAGTTTGGAGCTTGTGAAGATGGTGTCATCTCCTGCAGAGTGGCCTACAACGCTGAAGCGGATGCCTTAGCTCGAGGAGCTCGAAGCAATTCAATCACCGCTCGTTATGTTAGTGATGTTCCCCCAGCCTGGTTGACTAGTTTGGGTGATTTTTATATTTTCTGTTGACAAAAAAAAAAATTAACGTTTTGGTATGTATGGTTATTGAATTTCAGATATTTATAGCTATTTTTGGGTTTTCGGATATTTATGGTCAAATATTTATGGTTATTTTTGGGTTCTTATGGGTACAAGTAACGAAAAAATCTGAACTGTGAAGAATCGGGTTTTCTCGTTCTGAATCACTTCCTAATTTTAGATATCTATACCGAACCAAAGCTGAAATATATGTGTTAGGATTTAGATCTCTTGAGTGTCGACCCTCTCAAGATCTAGAACCTCTGTTAATAACTTCTTAACACACTAAAAAGGCAAAGAGACTTCATTAGCAGCAGACCATTTTAGGATATATAATGTTTCTTTTCTTTCCCCTCTAAGAAACAACCTATCCCCAGCTTTGACACTTAATATTCCATTAGCAGACATGAAACTATAACCAGCTTTCTCTAAGGTTCCAAGAGATAAGAGATTCCTATCCATGTTAGGAATATACCTTACTTGAGTAAGAAGAACCGTGAGTCCTTCATCATTTCTAAGTCAGACAGTACCAATTCCTTTAACTGCAACCATGGTAATATACCTTACTTGAGTAAGAAGAACCGTGAGTCCTTCATCATTTCTAAGTCAGACAGTACCAATTCCTTTAACTGCAACCATGGTTTTATTACCCATTCTTACAGTACCAGCAGCTTCTTCATTAAGATCTTCAAACCAGCTTTTGATATGGCACATGTGATGGCTACAACCAGTGTCCATGATCCATTGCTTCTCAAGATCAACACCAATAGACAATAATATATGGCACATGTGATGGCTACAACCAGTGTCCATGATCCATTGCTTCTCAAGATCAACACCAATAGACAATAATGCTTCAGAAACACACAGCCCTGTAGCTTAAGCTAAATTTCCTTTACCAGCTGAATTTTCAGCTTTGACATAGCTTCCTTTGTTTCTGTTTGGACAATTACTCTTGAAATGTCCCTCTTCTCCACAGGTCCAGCAACTCTTCTTGCCTCTGGATTTTGATCTTGATCTATTGCCTTTGTTCTTTTCTTTCTTCTCACTTCTTCCTCTATTGTCATGCTTCTCTTTAACAAAGAGAGCTTCAGCCTGATTTTTAGAATTCTTCTTATTAGACCTAAGATCTAATTCCTTGGAATTTATAGCTGCAATAACTTCATCCATAGTCAACACTTTCTTTGTTCCATACTTAAGAGTATCCTTCAACTGATCAAACTGCTTGGGCGGAGACATTAAGAGAAGAATAGCCTGATCCTCATCAGATACCATGACATTAGTATTCTCCAAATCTTCAATGAGATGTAGGAATTCATCTACGTTGGCTTCAATACTAACACCCTCGGACATCCTGTAGCTGTATAACTTCTGCTTGAGATAGATCCTGTTAGGCAAGGCTTTTGACATAAACAGATTATCAAGCGTTTGAAGCATACTAGCAGCAGTTGTCTCCTTCTTAACCTTCCTCAATATCTGATTTGTAAGACTCAGAACAATAGTGCTTCTGGCCTTCTCCTTCTTCTCTTCCAGCAGTTCTTCCTCTTTCTCATCTCTGACAGAATCCTCAACTTTCTCATCTCCTATTTTCTTCTCTATGACAGGTTGTTCTTTGAGCACAGAGGTTAAACCCATGAGGTTGAGATGAGCCATGAGTTTCTCTTTCCAAAGTGAGAAGTCTCCTTGACCATCATATTTTTCAAGCTCAACACGAGCTGAAGACATGATGATCTCAGATCTGCAGGCGCCTTCACCACAAAACAAACCCGGAGCTCTGATACCAAACTGTTAGGATTTAGATCTCTTGAGTGTCGACCCTCTCAAGATCTAGAACCTCTGTTAACAACTTCTTAACACACTACAAAGGCAAAGAAACTGATTTAGAAAGATCTAGAACCTCTGTTAACAACTTCTTAACACACTACAAAGGCAAAGAAACTGATTTAGAGAATGAGACTTGAGTGTTAAGGTAAAGAGACTAAAAAATGATCAAGAAGAACAAAATGAAAAGAGCAGGAGCACACACGCAAAATTAACGAGTTCAGTGGGTTTACACCACACCTACATCTCGCCGAGGTTACCCTCGGAATCCACTTTAACGAGTTCAGTGGGTTTACACCACACCTACATCTCGCCGAGGTTACCCTCGGAATCCACTATCATATGTTCCTATATGTGAATAAAGAACAACACTCAAAAGATTATACCCAAAATGTTATCTTCTTCTCTTAAATGTATATTATGCTCTCAAAACTCAGTCACACCCTGCATCAACCAAGAGAGACGATTATAGGTTCCTCAAGATGCAGAAAACTTCTGTCCAGGTTCAGTGAATGAGCGGGCCAGCTCATTATTGATCTACAAATAGAAAACAACCTCCTAGCTCACGAGAATAACAGTGTCATGTGACACAAAGAATCTTAACCAATCCCAATATCTGTAAGCAACAAACTCTTAATCATAGTCAGGACAATTAACCTTACTCATATTATAAGAAGCTGAGTTAAGTATCCAACGGTTAAGTGGCTAATCTTCATCACTGAACCAACAAACCAATTCTTGTATACTCAAAACCAACAAAAAGAACAACACTCAAAAGATTATACCCAAAATGTTATCTTCTTCTCTTAAATGTATATTATGCTCTCAAAACTCAGTCACACCCTGCATCAACCAAGAGAGACGATTATAGGTTCCTCAAGATGCAGAAAACTTCTGTCCAGGTTCAGTGAATGAGCGGGCCAGCTCATTATTGATCTACAAATAGAAAACAACCTCCTAGCTCACGAGAATAACAGTGTCATGTGACACAAAGAATCTTAACCAATCCCAATATCTGTAAGCAACAAACTCTTAATCATAGTCAGGACAATTAACCTTACTCATATTATAAGAAGCTGAGTTAAGTATCCAACGGTTAAGTGGCTAATCTTCATCACTGAACCAACAAACCAATTCTTGTATACTCAAAACCAACAATATGGAGTCGAACCGAATCAAAATAGGCTCGTTCCTAGATGATTAGCACTTTTTCTATATGCGAAAAAAACTGAAACGGGAATTACCTGAACCGAACCGAACCAATCCAAATACCTGACCGCCCAGACCTAACTACATGAACTGAAATTTCTTGCATAAGCGTGTCTATTTTGTTCTTCTAAGAATTTAGGGATGCATGTTAAAATAGAAAAATCCCCTAGTTCTCTCACTGTCAGTCTAGTGAAGAAGGTTGAGAAATATCTTGATGCTAAACTGCCTTTTGGATGTTCTACATAATAAAAATGTGTTTTTATTACGGTTGGTGGATAATATATATATTCTTTTAAGGACCATTTTTTTTGTCAGGCAGGACCATTTTTTTTATTTTTAGTTTTTTTTGGTCAGCAATTACCGTTTTATATATGCATATAACTAATATCACAAAAATCTATTACCATAGAACATGCAAACTAAACCGAGAATAAACCACAAGAAAATTGACGGGCTTGACAATAAAAAAACTTACGGCAAAAAAAAAAAAAAAGGTCACAAATAATTATATATCGTATAAAATCGATTAATTTGAGGTTCTAAAGAAAAAAAAGGAGTGCCGACCAAAAAAAAAAAAAGAAAGAAAGAAAGAGGAGTGATTATGTGTGTATCGTATGAGGTAGACGTAGTCGACCACCTCAAATATATATTTTTGGTTACTAAAACATGATTGGTTATGATAAACCCTAAATATCAAAATATTTAAGAATGTGAATAGAGATATTGCGATTGTGGGGCTTGGCGCTCCATCTATTGCGCTGCAACCACCACCTTTCAATTTTTGTTGTTGGGTCACAAAGACATTTTTAAGAAAAATTCTTATAAATGTATTTTGGGTGAAGTCACAATATAATAATTTTCTTGTTTTTAGATCAACGTATCAAATTACTTTAGTTGTACTTAATTAAGTCATTTGCTATCACAATTTAAAATCTTAATCAATGGAAATCAGTCAGCAACTTCCCAATATATCTCATCCACACCCGCGGGGTCAACAAAAGTACTTAAAAAGTCATATTTAATAGAATGTGATCTATAATGAATGTGAACCTTGATTATTCAAGACATTAGGTACATTGTAATTGTATATTATTAGTCTCTATTTATTTTATTTTTCAATGACCACAATACGATTTTTATAAGGTTTCTTCCGCGAATAAAATTTAACAACATATACATCGTTCTACTTATCTTTTGGCCTAAATCTTTATTCAAAGTAAGAAATAACTTTCTCCTGAACTTAACTTATGATGAAAAAATGTTGTAGACTTCTTACTCATCTCCAAGTAGTATTCCATAATTTCTTCTTAACCATTTTAAATCTATTTATAATGGAAGAATGTCAAACTCGTGTTATAAAAGAATGTCAACCTCATCTAGCCACTATCTAATTAATTATTTTTAAAAAAGATATTAGTATTAAGAAGCGTATGAGCTAGGTATATACCCCACCGCCCAATATTTTTCTATATAAATATATGAGCAAAGAAGATTCAACACAACACACAACGAGAAAAGATAGATTCTATATAAATATATGAGCAAAGAAGATTCAACACAACACACAACGAGAAAAGATAGATTCATCTTTCTTATTTATTTTTTTAAAACAAAAAAAAAAACTTTGGGTAGGGAGAGAGAAAGAGAGAGATGGAGATAGAACCAAAGTTCAAGAGAATATGTGTGTTTTGTGGAAGTAGTGCTGGTAATAAAACCAGCTACAAAGATGCTGCTATCGAACTCGGAACCGAACTGGTAACTTTTTCATTTTTAGTATCTTATTGTCTTTCTTCTTTTTCATATATGTTTCAATCATGTCATAGCTCACGAGTTACGAGTATCAACCTCTGTTTTTCTTCTTCTTGTTTGAAAATGATTGAGAATTAAAGTAAAACCTTAGCAGTTCCAAGTTTTGGAAGCAACATATTTAATTTAGCCTA
This sequence comes from Physaria fendleri, assembly GCA_036630335.1. Lineage (NCBI taxonomy): Eukaryota > Viridiplantae > Streptophyta > Magnoliopsida > Brassicales > Brassicaceae > Physaria > Physaria fendleri. The sequence goes on along the minus strand of CM071721.1, from coordinate 8,649,587 downwards.
TTTTTGATTTTTCGTTTTTTTTTTTTTTTTTTGTTTTTTTTTTTTTTTTTTACTATTTTAAATTTGACTTCTAAATTTTCTGTAAATACCTGAACAAGTATCATCAAATGTTGGATGTTTAATAATTTATTAATTTTCCGTTGACCCTAAGAAAGGTGTTACAAGTTGGTTGGAAATGGGTTTAATCATTTGACTAGTCATAAGTAAAAGCATTTTTTTTTAAGCCATTTTAGAGTTAGTGGAGTCAACTATTCATTTCTCATTATCTTCTTTAGATAATTTGTATTTTTTAAAAACAATCTTATCTTCCATTTGTAAGTACTTACTGTGGTAAGTGGTAGAAACATAGTTCTGATGCTTTAAAAAGGATAAAAATTCAAAAGTATTTTGGTTGAATTTGTGATGGGAAAGTTCATACTTTTATTTTTTGTTTTACCTTCATTTTTTATTTTCAATGTACTTTTTGGGTACTTTTACCAGAAAATGTAATTATGGAGTTTCCAACTTTTTTAGTTTTTTCTACAATATCTTTATCCATAATTTGATAGAATATTTTGTATTCTTTTTATATATATAAATTAACCATGACAAGGACAACTAATTAAAAAGCAAAGATTAGTAGATAACCAGACATATGTTGGAACTGTTTGGTTGGAAATGGGTTTAATCATTTGACTAGTCATAAGTAAAAGCATTTTTTTTTAAGCCATTTTAGAGTTAGTGGAGTCAACTATTCATTTCTCATTATCTTCTTTAGATAATTTGTATTTTTTAAAAACAATCTTATCTTCCATTTGTAAGTACTTACTGTGGTAAGTGGTAGAAACATAGTTCTGATGCTTTAAAAAGGATAAAAATTCAAAAGTATTTTGGTTGAATTTGTGATGGGAAAGTTCATACTTTTATTTTTTGTTTTACCTTCATTTTTTATTTTCAATGTACTTTTTGGGTACTTTTACCAGAAAATGTAATTATGGAGTTTCCAACTTTTTTAGTTTTTTCTACAATATCTTTATCCATAATTTGATAGAATATTTTGTATTCTTTTTATATATATAAATTAACCATGACAAGGACAACTAATTAAAAAGCAAAGATTAGTAGATAACCAGACATATGTTGGAACTGTAGGTATCGAGAAATATCGATCTTGTCTATGGAGGAGGGAGCATTGGTTTAATGGGTTTGATTTCTCAAGCTCTGATGCTTTAAAAAGGATAAAAATTCAAAAGTATTTTGGTTGAATTTGTGATGGGAAAGTTCATACTTTTATTTTTTGTTTTACCTTCATTTTTTATTTTCAATGTACTTTTTGGGTACTTTTACCAGAAAATGTAATTATGGAGTTTCCAACTTTTTTAGTTTTTTCTACAATATCTTTATCCATAATTTGATAGAATATTTTGTATTCTTTTTATATATATAAATTAACCATGACAAGGACAACTAATTAAAAAGCAAAGATTAGTAGATAACCAGACATATGTTGGAACTGTAGGTATCGAGAAATATCGATCTTGTCTATGGAGGAGGGAGCATTGGTTTAATGGGTTTGATTTCTCAAGCTGTTTTCAATGGTGGCCGCCATGTCATCGGGTTCGTTCTAACCTTTTTAATAAAAAATTTTAATTTTTTTTTTTTTTTTGTCTTGCCACTTACATAAAACAATTTTTTAAAATTAAAAAAAAAAAAAACAAACAAATAAGAGGTTTTAGATAAATTGGTGGTAGATAATTTGATAAGATTATCAACCTCATATATGTTATCTTTAAACGCGTATATCACATTTGTCTCATTTTAGAGATTATTTCGATTGAGACAAAAGTGGCCAATTTATTGGACGGTGTCACGATGATATTTCTTATGTTTCCCTTATCTTTTTAAAATTTAAAATATTATTTATTTTTTAAATTTATAAATTTTAAGATAAAAAATAAAATAAAAAAGAAAGTAACCAATCATGTTACTCCAAAAATTATGATTATTAGGGAAGGGGGGTCAAAGTGATAAATGTAAGAGAAACACCTCGAGAGACTAAATCATCATTACATCTATCCTTTCTCACAACATAATGGGCTAAAATATGATTGCACAAGATAAAAATAGGATTTGTAAATTATATGTTGAATCTAAAACAGTAGCATAAGAGCCATGTATTAGACGTCACATATCTTTGGAGGAAGAAAACCATAAAACAAGTGGAGTGAGTGTGTAAGAGATTTGTCTTTTTGTTTTGGAATATAGAGAAGACACACAAGTGGTAAGTGAGTGGTGGTAATAATAACAAACAATAATATTTTGTGAAAATGTGAATAAAAGATAACAGGAGAGACAGTGGGAGAAGTGAAGGCAGTAGCAGACATGCACCAAAGGAAAGCTGAGATGGCTAAGCACTCTGATGCTTTTATCGCTTTACCTGGTTCCTCTCTTTTCCTTTCCCTTATCCACATTTTTTTAATACTATAATTTAAATTTAATCATGAATAAAATGAGAATTAAATGTTTGAAATTATGTAAGGTGGGTATGGGACACTTGAAGAATTTAAATTTAATCATGAATAAAATGAGAATTAAATGTTTGAAATTATGTAAGGTGGGTATGGGACACTTGAAGAGCTTCTTGAAGTGATCACTTGGGCACAGCTCGGAATCCATGATAAACCAGTAATCATTTTGCTTCCTTTTCTGTTTACATTATATATTACTATATGATTTAGTTTAGTTTTACTGTAATTAGCTAAACAAGAATGAACATGTTTTTACAGTAAAATGAACAATTAATTGAAAAAAAGGACAAGTATTTCTGTTTTATGGCAAATATGTCACATCAATTAGTTACATTTTGGTTATATTATACATTAAAATTAGTGAAGCTTATGATGAATATAAATGTGAAGGTGGGACTGTTGAAGTGAAGCTTATGATGAATATAAATGTGAAGGTGGGACTGTTGAACGTTGATGGATACTACAATTCATTGTTGTCGTTCATAGACAAAGCAGTGGAAGAAGGTTTCATTTCACCAACTGCTCGACATATCATTGTCTCTGCTAATTGTCTCTGCTATTTCTGCTAAAGAACTTGTCAAGAAACTTGAGGTTTTTTTTAATAATCTTATTTTTAATATATTCTCTATCATAAAATTTTATTACAATTTTTTTTGTTTTGTTTATAAAAATGTAGGAATATGTACCAAGGCATGAGAAGGTAGCTTCAAAGAAAAGTTGGGAGATGGAGCAAATAGGATTGAGTCCCACTTGTGAAATTTCAAGATGAAAAAGGACTAATTACATTTCTCTAATGAATGAGGAGAACCCAATTGAATGTTTCTCAGAATTTGGGATCCTCTTTTATTGATTGTAAAACTTTAGTCTGAAAAACAGATTTGACTCTTTTCTTTCTTTCTTTCTTTCTTTTTATGTGTAGTTGATTCTGTTGTTTAATGTGTTTTTTTCTTTAAGCTTTTTATGTTGGTTTTGTTTAGTTTGTATTTTTGTAATATGTCTCCCAACCACCATCTCAATCTTAGGGAGTTGTTTTTATTCTTTGTTTTTTATTTTGCTTTGTTGACGATTTTACATTTAATGTTTATTTATTTTGTTGTGATTCTAGTAAAGAATTCGTATAATAGTATATACTAAACCCTTCTCGTGGAGTTGATGCAAGCCCATGGATCATCTATAGGCTCACTCTCAAACTTAGCCCATTTATTTTCATTTCTCTTATTCAACACAATTTTCTTAACTAGAATTGGTTTGTGTGGACACTTTAGATGCTTCCCCTATTACATATATAGATTATTCTTGTTTTTTTACAAGGACATTAACTAAAGCTCAAAGGGTTAATAAAGCTTATTACAACAAGATGGACAGGGAGAAGAAAGTCTAATTTTGGGAATAAGAGAGTCGAAACATGTAGTGGCTTGGTGAGCACATCTGCGAGTTGATCAACTGAGGAAACATGAGAGACATGTACCAAGTCGTTCTGAACAAAGTGGCGAATAAAATGATAATCCAAAACTATTGCAACATTGGGGTATGCTCATTCTCTCATCCTCCCATGAGTTTTGCTTGAAGTCTAATTCGAGTAATCCATGCGGCCATCATTTCCCTATTGCTTGAAGTCTAATTCGAGTAATCCATGCGGCCATCATTTCCCTAATGACCATGGGAGGTACTAATTGTCAAACAGGAGTTACAAGAATTAAGTTGGAAACTTAAAAAAAAAAGTAACACAAATATATAAATACTATCGACCAATCTTGTTATCAATTAACTATAGGTGAAACATGATAAATAAGCACTGGTAAGGGTTGCCAAATAATCGTAACCCTTGGTTTATATACTCTCATGTAAATCTCTTATAAATTCTCCAATATTTTCTAACTGCATTGGCTATTCAAAGCTTATTAAATAGAACATCACAATCATAGAAGATGACCATGTACATGTACATGTGCATCACATCTAACGTTTCCGAGAACTAATCTCCATCCTTCGTTCACATACATCTTCGTTGTGTTTTTTGTTCTTTTCCAATCTTTCCGTGAGTAACGTATGTGCAACATTTTAATATTATGGACCCACAGAGAGAATTGACAATAAAACTTTCTCTCAATAGCAATTCTTTTATTATTAAAACTAGTGGTAATCCATGAGACTTCCAAGCTACGAAAATGACAGATTAAAAACGATTAATAAAATGAGAAATGGTCATCTTGTGTTTTTTGTTCTTTTCCAATCTTTCCGTGAGTAACGTATGTGCAACATTTTAATATTATGGACCCACAGAGAGAATTGACAATAAAACTTTCTCTCAATAGCAATTCTTTTATTATTAAAACTAGTGGTAATCCATGAGACTTCCAAGCTACGAAAATGACAGATTAAAAACGATTAATAAAATGAGAAATGGTCATCTACGAAAATGACAGATTAAAAACGATTAATAAAATGAGAAATGGTCATCAATCCTCGTCAACAAGCCAACTTGTTAGTTTGCAACAGCCAACAATCCAATTAAAAATCATTTATTTGTGTTTTTTTTTTTTTTTAGAAAAATTAGTATGATGACTTATTCCTACAAATTACTACAGTTTCGTCTTAATTTTTGGCCAACGATTTTGTGATATGTTTCTACAAATTTCTCTATCAAAAATCTTTTTTTTTTTTTTTGCCGACTTAGATTAATATTATCAAATTTGTGGACATAACCCATTTAAAAATAAAAAACTCTTTAATCATTCTGATATATAAATTAGAATATATATACTCTCCCTACATTTTAACACAAAAAAAAACTGTATTTTGTAAGAGCAAAAAAAATTCCGTCATTTTAACACAAAAAAAAACTGTATTTTGTAAGAGCAAAAAAAATTCCGTAAAGGCACTTTAAGACATACTTTTGCACCTAGATCATCTTTTATAGCTTACACGCAACACTTTAATTTCTAATCTCTTTCGCAAACTTTCTCAGACTTATCAGTTTCAAAGAGTATATAAGAAAGATACCAAAATGCTCTCCCAGATTCTGATGGTTTCTTGAGTCTATCTATTTTTCATTGGTTAATTAATACAAAAAAATCTGCATGAAATATTACGATTTACTGTTTCTTCACTAGAATTTCCATCTTTTATTCCTCGCTTAAAAAATAATTTTAGACTAGTCTTTATTTTATTGTTTATCTACTATGTAGTGCGTATAGTTGAGACAGTAAAAGCAAAAGTGAAACCAATCACAACATGTCGATGTGTCTTAAAAAAACAAAAGCTGGTTAACCCCTATGGGGATATTCTAGTGAAACCAATCACAAAATGTCGATGTGTCTTAAAAAAACAAAAGCTGGTTAACCCCAATGGGGATATTCTACTCTTTGACTATGTACAATGGTTTCAACATTCAATACTTTTTTTTTTACTCCACATCGTCTTCTTTTTCTTCCACCTTATGATTCAACATCTACTTTAATTTTACCCTTTACAATAGTTTTAACATCCTATCCCACATTTTTATTAAAATATATAACTTTATTAAAAACACATATAAATTTTATTAAAACAAACATAAATTAAACATACATAAATTTGTAAAAAAAAAAACTAGGGATGGACATTTTCAGGTTCGATTCGGGTAATTTAAGTACCCATGGATCTCGGTTCGAGTCTTCGGATTTAGAATTTGAAGTACCATTCAAATATTTTTGTAAATTCAATTTAGGTTCGATACCCTTTTTTTGGTTCGGGTTCGGATTCAGTTTTGGTTCTTCGGGTTCAAAATTTTTACTCAGGCCTAAAAAACATTTTAATCGTGAATTATTATTAAGTCTATTTCACAAAAAATAAAAAAAATTGTGTCCAAATTAATGAAACAAATCTCTACTTGTAGGATTTGGAAAATGGTGAATTTTGGTATAAAAATAAAATATAATTTTTATGTTAAAAATCATATAATTGAGTTTTGAAAACAAAGATAGATAAAAAACATAAAATCTAAAAAACTAATTAAAAATTGACATATGCCAGTAAAAAAGAAATCGAATCAACGCGTGGAAACATTTCAACTGAGATGAATCTAGGTGGAATCAACTGTCACCATTGTAGGGATTAAACACTATATCAAAAAAGGTACAACAAGAGAAAGTTATGAAAAACGAGTGAAACTGGAGAACCTCCAACAACAAATCAGAAATTTTGGGGATTACGACCTATTTTCCTCCATACTATGCATATAGTTCTATATAGTCCATGTCCTCGTCCCAATTACTCTCTAGTAAAACTTTAAAGACACAATTGTCCCCAAAATATATTATGTCATCTCAATTTCCCTCTATTATTTACAATCATCCCAATTCCCCGATGTTGGTTATTACTGTTTCGCTAATTTTGAATACTGTTTCGCTAATTGAGGAGGAAATATGACGTAATTATTATTTCGAGTTTAATTGGGACGACGACAAAGTACGGAGGCTATATGGAACTATATGGGGGAAAATAGGTCGTAATTGTTAAAACTTTTGAATTCGGGCTAGGCATATTTTATGAACCGAACCCAATTTTGGTGGTTTACATGCAATCGATTTGGTATTCAATTAATTTTGGTTGGGTAATCAGAAAATTTTATAGCCTTCTAATTTCTAAACTCTTGAATAATTTTTTTACCATCAATGTCCAAACCCTACTTTCACTACATTTAAAAAAAAAAAATTTATTAAAAGGATAATAACGTCATTTAACCACAATCGTAATCATTCGTCCCTACTTTTGTTTTGTTTTGTTTCTTCTTGTGGGTTCTTTGATTAGATTGATTATTGGGTAATTTCCTTGGAAATCAAGAAACTTTTATGGTTCTTAAAGTGTAAACCTTTGTGAGTTTTCTTATTTGTTTTATCCACAAATTCTAGGCCTTCGCTTTTGGAGTTCAAAATGGCGTTGGCGTCTGAAAACGAGAGCGATACGAAGATGGAAGGTTGGTTGTATATAATTCGATCCAACCGATTTGGATTGCATTTCTCTAGGAAACGTTACTTTGTTCTTGGTGATCATCTTCTCAAAAGTTTCAAGTCCATCTCCGATTCTAAATCTAAGGTCATTTACTGCTGTCATAATCTCTATATTGTCTTTGGATTATATTTTAGTAGAATCTGAAATTTGGCTCTATAGGATGCTGGAAGAAGCGCTGTAATAGATTCATGTATTCGGGTTACTGACAACGGCAGGGAAAATGTTCATAGAAAAGTATGAAACTTCTCATTTCAAATCTTAGTTATGGAGCGTTTTTATTTATGCTTTTTGTTTATAATGGTTTGTCTAAATCACTTGTAGGCATTCTTCATTTTTACAAGGATGCAGCTAGGTGGATCAAGTTAATTAAAGATGCAGCTTTAAAGGTTAAACAAGGGGTTTAGTAACAAGTTAAAATTTAAGAGCTCCTATATTTGGAGGACAGAGACTTATAGTTTTATGTTTGTTTCAGGGTGCTCCTTTTCCTGGAGATGTTTTTAATTGTTCAAGGAGCCGATGGGACTCTTTGAGGTATCTGTTTTCCACATCTCTAACCTGACTGTGAAATGCAAATGCTGAACCAGTAGTTCCTGTCACTATTATTTGTTGCTTAGCACCTATAGTGGTTTGTGGTTTCTTAAAACGAAAGAAATATTTTCTAAAATCAGATTGAGTAGCTCAGTTCGGGAACATCACTCAAATTCTATTGACTGGACTCTTCGTCCATCTGCATTGAGTAGCTCAGTTCGGGAACATCACTCAAATTCTATTGACTGGACTCTTCGTCCATCTGCAAGAGTGGATCCTGTTACAACTGATGTTGTTGCGCCTTCTCCATGGACAATATTTGGTTGTCAAAATGGTATGGTGCATACTCAATTGTGATGTCTTTTTTTTCACNTCTTAATTTGCTGAAACGATCTGATCATTGGGTTTTGGAAGGGAATTATGTTTTGATCACTCCTTTTTCTGATTTCACAGTGGGATGATCATCCGGCTATTATGGCTGTTGGTGTTGTTGATGGAACCTCAGAAACCATTTTTCAAACGCTTCTTTCTCTTGGAGCCTCAAGATCAGAGTAAGTACTATTGCCACTCTCCAGACAAGCATGCCTAACACATTAAAAACCATATCTGGGTTCCGCTTATTTTTATTTTTTTTGTTGTATCGTTCGCTTTTTACTTTAAATTCTCGAAATTTTGCAGATGGGACTTCTGTTTTCACCAAGGAAGTGTGGTTGAACATCTTGATTTAAATTCTCGAAATTTTGCAGATGGGACTTCTGTTTTCACCAAGGAAGTGTGGTTGAACATCTTGATGGACACACTGATATAATTCACAAACAGTTGTACAGTGACTGGTTACCTTGGTCGGCTACTTAACCTTTTCTGCCAGAGTTCATGTCTTTGTTTGTCTTATTACTGACATGCTCCAGTAAATAACAGGGGGATGAAAAGAAGAGATTTTTCCCTACGGCGTTACTGGAGAAGGGAGGATGATGGAACATATGGTTTGAAACTCTTAATAGAAAAATAGCTGCATTTGATTCTGCTAGATTTTCCGTTAACTAACTTTTTACCATCATCTCTTCATTGTCACAGTTATTCTCTATCATTCTGTATTTCACAAGAAGTGTCCACCTCAGAAAGGCTATGTCCGTGCGTGCCTTAAAAGTAATGTATGCCTAGATTTAAATTTACAAGAACTTAGTTTTTGCATTTCCTTATACGTTCATTTGTGCAACTACTCATTAGACCTGTGATGTCGTAAAAATTTCAGCTTTCCGAGGTATCTGCACCTACCTTGGTGTTTGTGGAAACTTTTTCTCTATACTCAGTTATGATATTTTGAGTGTTTTGTAAAGAAAGATACAAATTTTTCAAAGCAAAGTTTTACTTCTCATTTTCGACAAAAGCTTTTGTTTTAGTGTCTTAAAAATATATTTTTGTGGGTTTGGGCCAATATAACTATTCTTTCCCCCCTTGCAACTGTTGATCTCTTCTGTGCAATTTATGTTTTCGATTGCAATTCTGGATTGAGAATCAAAGCAAGATGATACTTTCTCCTCTGTATCACAGGTGGTGGTTATGTGATTTCTCCCATAGACGATGGAAAAAAATCAGTTGTTAAGCATATGCTTGCTGTTGATTGGAAGTCCTGGAGATCATATGTGAAGCCATCCCTAGCTAGATCTATTACCGTGAAAATGCTTGGAAGACTCTCTGGTACTTGCAAATGCTTGGAAGACTCTCTGGTACTTGCAGATTCTCTTATAAGACACTGTCGTAGTATTAACACTTCCTTTTTATTATAATATCCTTATTTGTTGAATCAGCTCTGAGAGAGCTTTTTAGAGCAAAACATGGGAGCTTTGCTCCTAACCTGTTGTCAGGGGAGTTGTCAAGAAACGCAAGATTGACTCAGAACGAAGATGGTGCATTTGGTGATTCTTCTCTGAGAGAAAGTGAAATATTCAAGGCCACTGCAAATGAAGAGAGAGAGAAATTTCCCTCAGAGCGCTCTAGCCTTGTAGACTTGGATGAGTTTTTTGATGTCCCAGAACCGTCAGATAATGACAATTTGGATGACAACTGGTCCTCAGATTTTGATATGGACACATGCTTTCAGGTAGCAACATGAGAAATAACTTCATTTTGTTTGGAAACTGGAAAGATAACAGTTCTGATATTACCACCAATTGCAGGAATCCCGCCAGCCAAAACTCAGTAGTGCTACAAGTTTAGTGAAAAAATTACACGATCTTGCAGGTGATCATAAGTTTCATAGACGAATCCTGCTTTTGTGTCTCATGTCATTTTGTTTTTGTTTTTGTTTTTTTTTGTTCAGTTTTTCATGCATTTAATGGTTAAATATTTTTTTCTCTGGAGCAGTTCAAAAGAAAAAAGCAGAAATATGCTGCAAAAGGTGGACCAGAGTTCTTTTTCATCGTGAATATACAGGTAAGATGGCACCTCATATGAGCACCATTATTTTTATTCAGCGTTTTCCACTTGTTTGTTGAATACTCAATTCATCGTTTTATGGGATAATAGGTTCCTGGATCAACAACATACAGCCTTGTGCTTTATTACATGATGAGCACTCCCATTGAAGAACATCCTTTGCTACTTAGCTTTGTTAATGGTGATGACGCATATAGGAATTCAAGGTTCAAGCTCATTCCATACATATCCAAGGTTCGTGAAAAAGATTACTAACTTTTTGAAATCTTCTTCTTCTTTTTTTTGTCAGGCGAAATCTTCTTCTTCTTATCCTTCCGAATTTACTCATATCTGACTTTCTGTTTTTGCAATAGGGCTCTTGGATAGTCAAGCAGAGTGTAGGAAAGAAAGCATGCCTTATTGGTCAAGCCCTTGAGATCAATTACTTCAGGGGAAGGAACTATATTGAGGTAACACGCCCTTGAGATCAATTACTTCAGGGGAAGGAACTATATTGAGGTAACACTTAGGGATGGATTTAAAGGTCTTAATAGGAATTAGTATTACCGGAACTGTGTAGCTTTACACACACCTCTGTTATGTACAGCTGGGTGTTGATATTGGGTCATCAACTGTTGCAAGAGGAGTTGTGAGTCTTGTTCTTGGTTACCTCAACAAACTCGTCATCGAAATGGCTTTTTTGGTACAGGTAAAACCACTTTCATATATTGTTGTTATTACTCTTCTTCCCATTTTGGTATTCTGTTACATAATGAAGCATGGAAATTGAGTGTGTAATGTTTTCTTTATACAGGCGAATACCGAAGAGGAGCTCCCAGAATATCTTCTTGGAACCTGTCGGTTCAACCATCTAGACGTTTCCAAAGCTGTTTCAATTACTCCGTAGAGAACCAATCAAAGATCAAAGCTCATAAAACAGTATTCTTTGAATTCTATTGGATGTAATAAACACAGTTAGGTGCTTCTTAATGCAAAACCCATTGATAAGATCTTGGGAGATACTGCCGTAGTTCTTTGTATAGACTTGGTTCTTAAGCAAAATTTACTTGTTCAACACCATGTTAAAAAATTAATTTACAACCGCTGGTTTATTCTAGTTTTATCATATGATTTAGCATCACCCTTTGTCAGGCGAAATCTTCTTCTTCTTATCCTTCCGAATTTACTCATATCTGACTTTCTGTTTTTGTGATAGGGCTCTTGGATAGTCAAGCAGAGTGTAGGAAAGAAAGCATGCCTTATTGGTCAAGCCCTTGAGATCAATTACTTCAGGGGAAGGAACTATATTGAGGTAACACATAGGGATGGATTTAAAAGTCTTAATAGGAATTAGTATTACCGGAACTGTGTAGCTTTACACACACCTCTGTTATATACAGCTGGGTGTTGATATTGGGTCATCAACTGTTGCAAGAGGAGTTGTGAGTCTTGTTCTTGGTTACCTCAACAAACTCGTCATTGAAATGGCTTTTTTGGTACAGGTAAAACCACTTTCATATGTTGTTGTTATTACTCTTCTTCCCATTTTGGTATTCTGTTACATAATGAAGCATGGAAATTGAGTGTGTAATGTTTTCTTTATACAGGCGAATACCGAAGAGGAGCTCCCAGAATATCTTCTTGGAACCTGTCGGTTCAATCATCTAGACGCTTCCAAAGCTGTTTCAATTACTCCGTAGAGAACCAAGCAAAGATCAAAGCTCATAAAACAGTATTCTTTGAATTCTATTGGATGTAATAAACACAGTTAGGTGCTTCTTAATGCGAAACCCGTTGATAAGATCTTGGGAGATACTGCCGTAGTTCTTTCACAGTTAGGTGCTTCTTAATGCGAAACCCGTTGATAAGATCTTGGGAGATACTGCCGTAGTTCTTTGTATAGACTTTGTTCTTCAGCAAAATTTACTTATTCAACACCATGATGTTAAAGCATTAATTTACCACCGCTGGTTTATTCTAGTTTTATCATATGACTTACCATCACCCAATCATGGCTTATTTGCCTGATCCGTGCATTACAAAAAGCCAACACCAGAGATCTCAATGGAACCCTGTAGACTCCAGGTTCACATTGAGCAAACCTAACATATTAACAGATGGATTACCTTTGTATATCCAATATATACACATGTGCAAGAATTGTAATCAAAAGGGGAAAAGCTAAAACTTATTAACTGTTCATTAGCTCCAGGAAACACGAACATAAATTACAGACCAGACAGAGAGAAAAGATTGAGTTTTTTTTTTCCTAAAACAGAAACTGAATGTCTTCCCAACAACAACTAGCATAGTTGGCAGTACACATAAGAAGCCTACGAAAGACTGTGCAAACAAAGTCAAGACAAGTCAGGAGCCAGAATAGTAATAACCCTGAAGATCTTATAGCTACAATAATGTCACATAAATGTCAGAAGAGTTAAAACTACTAGTAATCTAACTCCCAAGTCAGATTCAGAAGAGTTTTCTTCTCAATCCAGGGTCGATCTTCCTGGATCTCTTAGTGAGCTTCATAGGTGCTCCAGGACAAGTATCCTCATCCATTTTCGAATTTAATGGTGGCGGTGTCGTACAACCATCAAAACACAAAATCTCAGCACCACCAGACGCAGCAGCAGCAGCTACATTTTGAACTTGGAATGAGAAAATGATGCTCAACAGATCCTGATAGATGGAATCCATAATTTCTTCATCAGATACTAAAACACAATCAGAAACTGAATCACTCCTCGTTTTATCGTTGTACTGATAACAGAGCGGAGACGAAGGGGAGATTTCTCTGTCTTTCTGTGTGATTATTTCCTCTTCAGATAAAGAGGAATCAGAATCGAAAGATGGAACCGAATCTGGGACATTAGGGTTTGGAGTTTGAGGCGCTATCGAAGCCGTTTCGTTCACTTCACATGGTTTTTCTTGCTCCATTGAGTACACGAGATCTAGCCACAGCAATAATCGAATATAATATCAGAAGAAATCGAAAAATAGGATTTTTATTGCAGAGAGTAAAGGAAGAAGAGAGTGTACCTGACGACGGCTATTGCTATGGATTTGCGCCATTTTTTAGGGGTTTTTGGTATTTATATTATTGGATTGACGACGGCTATTGCTATGGATTTGCGCCATTTTTTAGGGGTTTTTGGTATTTATATTATTGGATATGAGAAAGATATAATGAAATAAATATTACCCGTTGGATTGTTTTGCATTTTAGATCTGACGGCTCTCTTCTTTTTTTTGTTTTTTTGGTCAGCATCTGACAGCTGTATTTTAACAAAGATTTGGCTTATAACAAAGAGTTGGAACAGGAGGAGTGTTTTCGTAGTTCTCGGCCAATGACAAAGAAGCGGCGTTTCTGTTCGGTTAAGACATCCATCGTATTCACTAGGGTATATAAAGCCAATTGAGTTACAGATTTGTTCGAGTTTCGGATCAGCAGATGGGCCGGCCCGGTGGACTATACTATTTTTTAAAGCCCTTATTTTTATTTTTTATTTTTGTCCCAGAATTTTAATTGTTTGGTCCTAGAATTTTTAATTTTTTCAAATATTTTATAACCTAATAGAAATAGAAATAGTGTTTGTAATGTAGTTACAATAACATTTTGAATCAATAAATCATAGTTCATTTTTCCACATATACATAAATTTATATTTTTGTTAAATAACGAATGCAACAAATATTTATAATATAAAGGAAAAAAAATCTTTTGTGACAAAAGAAAAAAGAAAAAAAAATTCATATTGATTCTATCATGTTCGAGTATGGAGAAGAATTTGGAGATTAATGACCAAAATATGGGATTTGATGGCCAAAGATTTAACATTTTTGGTTTTTTTGTTGGTTCGAGCCAAACCAAAATATGGGATTTGATGGCCAAAGATTTAACATTTTTGGTTTTTTTGTTGGTTCGAGTCAAGTTAGATTATGGTACTTTTATTTTTAGTGGAATATTTTTTAAAAAAATTTCTTACGGATCTTTATTGGGGGTTATTGTTTGGGGTTTTAAGTTTTTTTAAGTCCAAATTTTGGTCTAAATCCCTTAAATGAAAGCAATCATGGCTATGTAATATGATTATATAGTTTCATATATATGTAGTGTTTTTATAGTTTTATTATACATATTCGATAACAGACAAATTATTAGAGTTTTAATTTCTGTTATTCAACTTAATTACGTCTTAATTTCGCTGACAACACAGAATTTTGATATTTGTTTACAAATTAACGTAAAATAAATTTAAAATTATTTTTCACAAACATATGTATGTTATTCAAGATATTATTTTAAATTTATATATTTTAAATTATAATATCTTTTAAAGTACCATTTCTAGTAATAATAATAGAAATTGTGTTCATTGGTTTATGAGCTTTAGAAATTGATGACATTGGTTATTGGTTTTGTTTGTTTAAGCAATAAAAATTATGCGGAAAATGATTATGTATTATATTGAAAATGAAAATGAGACCAACACTTTTTTTATTTTATTTTTATGTAAAAAACTCAATTCATTTTTTATTGTTGAATATAAAAGTAGTTATTTGTTGGGAAAATCACTTAAAAGTACTGAATTCATAAAAATCAAAATATCATACTAATGTAATATATATAAACTATTAGAGGTTTAAGAAGAAGCCTTAAGGCAAAAATCCAAGATAAGATAATGATCCATGTGTTTAGCACCAAAATAGACTCATATATATTCTCATGTATTAGAAAGAAGATGTATAATTCGGAATCACCACACTATAATTGCAATATTTGTATGAGATCGACTAAATCATTGTTTTCTTGGTGATAATAATCTAATCTCGTTGTTTAGTTTCTTGCATAATAAAGCTCTTGTGAGCTATTTCTATTTCAAATTCTGTTTTTCTAAAGGATCTATCTTGATTTGAGATTGTTTTGATAAACAACAAGATATCTTATATATTAATTGGGAAGTACCCATTAGGAAGTAACATTTGTTTTGTAGCATATAACAAAATA
>CM071721.1:8622178-8634037 GCA_036630335.1 Physaria fendleri | reverse complement strand
AGGAGAAAATAATGGCATATGGAGAATTTTTCCAGTATATTATATACCTAGAAAGACAAAAGTGCCCATTGAATTTTGACTTTCTGACCAACGGCACTAGCCGCCTATTTGCCAACTGAAGCGTTTCAGTACATGTGATATGTGTAGGAATTTTCGTTTGAAAGACCCACGTGTTATACTACTTGATTGCACGTGTGCTTCTAAACCGATCAATGGTTCGGTCAGAATTCTGGTAGCACGTGGGTGTTTTACTTTTGGTTAAATGGGCTGTATTATTCTACTTTTGGTTAACATTCGGCCCAAATCTGTTGAAAAACAACGTCATCATCAGGTTACGTCACCTCTAATCGTCAACAATACCGCTGTTAACTCTATATAATATTTGAGAAGTGGAATTAGAAGTATGCTTCGTTTTGTTTTGTAGATTGTTACACGTGAATATCATTATTAATTTATTAAAAAAAGTTATTGTTAGATTTTTGTGAATTTAAAGAATTTCTAATCAAAAATAAAATTTTTAAAAAAACTTTTTTTAGATTTATACTAAAAATTATTATGATTTTTTAATTTAAAATAATTTATATAGTTTTAAAATTCTATTAATATTATATTTGAAAAGTACGAATTAGAAAAACCCTTCATTATTTAGATTACTAAAATGTATTGTCATTGATAAAATATTTTTATTTTTGTTTTAAAAATACTATTTAGTTTTTTTTTTCAGTTACGTTAAAACAGTTTACAAATATAATATTTGATTTGAAAATTCAGTATTTATCAAAATATTAGTTTAATCGATAATGTTTCACAAAAGTACTTTCAATTCTTTTAGAAGTAAAACTTAACAGTTTAAAATTTTCTTTAAAATTAAAAATTATTTAAGTAGTGTAAACAATCTTTATTATTTCTTGGATTTTAGCCAATTTTTAATTCAAAGAAATATGTTTAATTTGATTACATAACTTTTTATCAAAACATTAACTAATATACATAATTAGATATGATTACATAATTTTATTAATCAAAACATTAACTAATATTAATAATTTAAATTTTCAAAAATATTTAACGTGATTACATAATTTATAATCAAAACATTAACTAATATCAATAATTTAAAATCATAATATCATTTAAAATAAAGATATTTATATCATAAAATATCATTAATCTCAATTGTAAATATTTTAGTTAAATATAAGATATTTCCATAAGATATATATATATATATATATAAGAAATATGAACCTAGATTTAATTTAAAAGATTTTTTTTTTTTTGTTGAAAGATTTGATAATATGAGATTTTCATATATGGATATTAATAATATGAGATTTTCATATATGGATATTAATATAAATAAAAATAACTTAAAATATTTATAAAATTGAAAAAAGAATTTTAAAAGAAAATATATTGAAATTATTTTCGGGTATCCACGAGTATCAGATTGGGTTTGGTTTCAGATTCAATTATGTATGCATATGAGAAAAGTACCACTCATAATTTTTTAAAATTAAAGTTGTTCAGTTACATATTCAATCATTTTTAATCCGAATCTAGATCGGATATTAGATATCAAATATTTTGATAAAAAGGCTTATACAATTTCATTGCAAACTATCATTTTCAATAACAAAATAAAACTCATGAGGAAGTATTTTGTAATTGGAAAAGTATTTTCCGAGTAACTAATATATTATAAATCTAGAATTATGATATTCTTGGCTATACACGAGTACCTGTTTTGGTTTATGTTTGAATTTGATTATTTGGGTGTTGGAGTAAAAATAGTGATCTTGTATTAATATAAATTAATTTTGAATCGAATTCGATTTTTTTGTTATATCTAGATTTGATATCGCATATCGTATATTTTATTAAAAGTTACTATGCAATATCATTGCAAAGGGAAAATATGGAAAAATTACGTAATCTTTATTCATCCTCAATTTTCAGACCTGAATTCTTCCACTTTTACAACTTTAACCCGAACAATCATTTATTTCAAATTTCCACCGTTTCAAACTTGAAGAAAATAAATATAATAATTTTAAATTTATCACACAAATCGAAAATTAAAGACTCGATTCAAGTGAATAATTTTCGATCAAAGTCTACAGTACACCTGATCCATGTGGAATTGAGTCTTTAATTTTTTTCTGTGCGGTCCTTCATTTTCAGCTTCAGATTTGTGTGCAGATTTGTTTTTAATTTCCGAATCAATTGCTGCAGATTATCTCACTTAATTGCAGCGGCTTTAGCCGATATTTCTTCAATTTGCGTAGATAAAAGATCCGGTTATAAACTTTTTTCTGTGTGGGTTTTAGTCGGAAGCCAAAGTTCGTATCTAAAAATCGTATATGAAACTATCAGTGTGTAAAATAATGTTTGACCCCAAAACTGGCAAAACTTATACAAATTTTGGTTTGTAAATCAAATACTATATATCAAATCTAACTAATGATTCTCATCTCGTGATGTAACATGGGGCAAAATCTAGTTTAATATATATAATTTGGGTTAACATATATATATCTACTAACATTTAAACATATATATATCTACTAATATATATTTCTTTTGTAGATATTATTGGTCAAGTTGTCAACATATCTTCTATAAAAACCATATCTTCGAATAGAAAATATACTAAAGAAAAATCGATTGAAATTCGCAGTGAAAAATTAGATGCTTCTCATAAAAAAAATTGAAGATTATGATATTTAAATGTTTGCTATTAAACTTAGTTGCGGTAAGTTTAATAATATTACATCAGTCAAATAAATATTATTAAAATAATTTTTTAATTATTTAACAATATTTATATTTAATTAATTTTATTATATATAAGATTTACTAATTATTATATTATAACTAATTTATAGATAATAATCGTAGATAATAATATAAAAAAAATATAGAATTTTTTCTAATAACATATTTTGTGATTAATTTAGATAATATAAAAAATTGNGCTATATTGATTAAATGAAATTAGAAATATGTACAAATTTTAGTTTTTTTTTTTTTGATAATATAAAATTTTAGTATATCGCTAAAACATTTTAGTTTTTGGGAACAGCGGAAACATTTTTAAAACCAAAGAGCAAAAATTAACATAGAAAATGAGCTAATAAATCATCGTTGGTGTGTTGAGACCCAGCACCTCCAAAGCGGATTTGATTCAAGTTCAGAAGCTATTTGATCGCCACGAAGCCGGAGATCAAGTAAGGATGTGATAGTGCGAGCAATCTGTGTGACAGGTGTGAGGGTACGGCCCTGGATCCTCCCATTACGCTCTCTCCATATATGGTATATCGCTGCTTGGAAAAGAAACCGAGTGAGTATATTTTGTTCTTTTGTTCTCTGATTGCGGATGAGAGATGTGACAGTGTTGCTCCAACCAGGATTAAGGTTCGCACTCAGAAAAGGTGTACACAGCTGCGACCATAGGGCGTGAGAGTAGCTATAGTTAAAAAAAAGATGATCCCGCGTTTCATTGATATCACCACAAAGACTTATTCTTTAGTAAATTATTAGTAATTACAAGCGTTGTGTGATACTCAACTGCAGGTTACTAGTTTATGCTTATCCATTGTTCAGGATAAGAGTTATATGGCCATTTCAATTGATATCCATTAAATATCCAAGAGTTATATGGCCATTTCAATTGATATCCATTAAATATCCAAAACTTGGTGAAAATCTCCTATATATTATTTCGGAAGTGAAAAATTGAGGTGTCATCACCACAAGCATTCTCAAAGACCTTATTTACAAGTATGCTATTATCAAATTATTAAAATATATATAATAATAATAATAAATTATTATATTTAGCTAATTAATTAATTAATTAATAATTATGTACTTTTTTCGAACTTGCTAATCCAAAAATAATTAGGTATTTGTCTCATGTATATCTCTACCACTAAATTAATTACTATATTTAGCTAAAAATAAAAGTTATTTCTCTTTCTAAAATTTTGATATATCGTTTATATATATATCACTATTAATTAATTATTATATTTAGCTAATTAATTCAGCAAAATAGTTTGGCATCAATTATATTTAGCTAATTAATTCAGCAAAATAGTTTGGCATCAACATCGTAGTTGTCACATATATATATTCCAAATTAATTAAGTCGTTCACATGTATATCACTATCAATAATCCCCTATATATTATTTGAGAAGCAAAAAAGTTTGGGTGTCATCGACAGAATCACTCTCACGAACCAGATTTACGAACATGTCATTATATTAGATATATATATATTACATTTTACAAAAATATTATAATTGAAAAAAATAAAGATAAACAGTAACATTTTATTTAATCTAACTATTAAAACCATAAAAATCTAACAACAACTAAATTACTGAAAAAATTAAAAAAATAATCATCGGTCCTATTAGGATATTAGAAAAATATTATATAATTTTTTGTATTATTATATACTTTTTGGTGTTTCAGATATATATTTTTAAAAACATTTAATACCGCACATGGGTGCGGAAAATCATATAGTTTTACTTAATAGGTCAAAAATTTTGATATATCATTTTTTATTTTTCTTAATAGGTTTTTTATAAAATAGTTAATGAAATAACATGTATAATTGGGCCATAATCGAAATACCATCTAGTTGATTATTATTTTGCATCATGTTTGGAAAAGGTAGTTAAAAAGGCAGATTAGCATTTATTTGACCAAGTCAAAGTTAGGCAGTGACACAAAAAAAAAAAAGATGAGAAGAACTAAGTGTTGTTCTGGTTTTAGAAAAGTAAACTACGTGTCGTTTAGATACAATCGTACCAAAGCTGCAGAAGGTACATGCAATGTGTAACCAAACTAAAGTGATAATGGAATGTTGTGTCAGGAGAAGAAGCCTACTTGTTGACACCTACACACCAAGAGTATGGGTCATGATTGTGGGATCCATCAAATTTAGCTATTAGTGTGGATGGATCAACCCGAAGTCGACACGTTGATTCAAAGGACGAAACATTGAATGGAGAAAAGTGGAGGAAAACGGTTCAATGATGATGAACCATCTTCCTAGAAAAAGTAAAAATCAAATATTTACCTAACTCACAGATAGGTCTTATGACATCATCACACCAACTTTGAAAATGAAGTTAGGAACTAGTGAAATCCATGTTTGTTTGCGGTTCTTTTTTTAATTAAATGTCAAAGAGTTGTTTTTGGTTTTGTCACACTTATTTTAATTTTACCTTTTTACCTATGTTTTTAACTTTCTTGTTCATGTAGTGTCTTTTGAATTTTAATTGATTTGAAAGTGTATTTCTTTTTAATTTTTTTACCATAAAAGCAGCCACTCTTGAAACCATAAGAAAGGTAAAGAAGAAAGCTGGTTACTTGATAACGATTGGATATACGGAACAATACCGTCTCATGGGTTTGGTCTCACAAGCTGTTCATGAAGCTGGAGGACATGTACTAGGGTATGCTCTAATCTATGAATTTCTTCACTTTAGTTTCGTGCCTTCAGTGCTTAAGTTGTGTGATTTGCTTTGCTTTAATGGGTTTAGGATCATACCAAGGACTCTAATGGACAAAGAGGTAGGCATATATTACGTTTACAGCTTAAATGATTGGCTTGTTTTCAAAAAGAGTCGTCTCTGAAATGTGATTTTTTAATAGATAACTGGAGAAACATTTGGTGAGGTCAAAGCTGTGGCGGATATGCATGAAAGGAAAGCCGAAATGGCACGCCACTCCGACTGTTTCATTGCATTACCAGGTACATAAGAACTTAGCTAGTTTCGCATACTTTGTAGAAGTTGAAACTAGGTGAAGATTTTTTCAAGTTGAGATCTTTCTTCTAAAACAAAAGTCATTTTGTAATTGACCATTAGTTGATATGTTCTTGCAAATGGTTGTTAGGTGGGTATGGAACACTGGAGGAGTTATTGGAGGTAATAGCATGGGCGTTATTGGAGGTAATAGCATGGGCACAACTTGGAATCCACGACAAGCCTGTAAGTAAAAAAAGAGACAGTTACTGTTAGAATTGCTCTTTGAATCACTATTAGCTAAATAAAGTCTTGATCTTTTGTGTTTCCTCTTTTGGGGGAAATATTTTGCAGGTGGGTTTGTTAAATGTGGATGGTTATTACAATTACCTCCTCACTTTCATTGATAAAGCCGTTGATGATGGCTTTATTAAGCCTTCTCAGCGCCATATCTTTGTCTCTGCCCCTAATGCCAAAGAGCTTGTCCAAAAACTTGAGGTGTGTGGGTACCCACCAATTTATTGTTTTGTTTTTTTCGTTTGTCTTGAGATTGTGATTAAGATAACAAAGAAGACAAACTTTTGATAACAAAGGGATATTGATCTTTTTGTTTTGCTTAGGCATATGAGCCAGTGAGTGATGGAGTCATAGCAAAATCAAGGTGGGAGGTTGAGAAGAAAGTGCAACAGCCGCAGCAGCAACAACAACAACAAGTAGTGTTCTGTTCTAACACAAGCATCAAGACCGAGATTGCTCTTTAGATTTCTAGAGGGTCTTTTGTCTGAGAATTCAAAGTGTAGGCATAATATTTAATGATACATATAAAAAAGTATGTTGCTTTTGTCACTCTTCTGTTTTGATATTTGAGACGCTCTCATTGACAAAAGTTTCTTGATAATTTTATAATGGGCGTGATTAGTTTTGATATTTGAGACGCTCTCATTGACAAAAGTTTCTTGATAATTTTATAATGGGCGTGATTAATAGTATTTGATGTACGTAGGAAAAAAAATGCTGAATGATTAGAATCAGAAAATGGAACAAGATAAGAGTAAAACTACGAAATTTTCATCTAATGCCTCGATGGTTTTGTGTTAGAACAGAGCCTTTTAAACAATTTACAGAGTTCTTTTGTGGTACTGTTGTATCGGTACATTAAAAACACACAACAGGGCTGTAGACTCATAAAGAAGCCGAAGTAGTCTAAAGCTCAACAGAAAGCCCTAGTTTCCCTTACTCGAATTGATCGACATGATGCGTAAGAAAAAAAATTCGAGTATTTGTTTTTTTTTAATTGCAGTATTGTGAAAGGCCGAGACCATCACATTTAACAAGGCTACTACTCTCAATCTCGTAAATGTTCATCCGTTAGTGAAGAAGTATAGTATTATTCTAATTAATGTTCCGTTTTTTTGGATTGATGATGCCTGGATTATATCTTACACTATGTTTATGCCTTTTTGGGGAATGATTATGCATAGATGATACCTTGTGAAGCTGAAGCAAACATTTTAATGGTACTTAAGATCTTAGGGTTTACAAATAAATCAGTTAAAAACACTTTTAAGCTCAAGAGGTTGCAATTATTTAGGAAAATAATGAAACTAAGATTTTATAGAAAAAAGGTTATAACATCTAAATGCATATGCTTGTTGGAAAAGGATTTTTAATTTTTCTTGATTAGTTAGGGTTTAGGTCTTCAATCGACCCCATTCTATAAATACAGAGAGTCATCATTCATAAGCCTCAAGTAAACAATCCAATTAACACACATATTCAAAAGAATAAAAGAGCAAAATACCTTTACCTCTCCCTATGAATACATTACATACCCCAATCAACAATCACAGATTCACAGCACAAGTTTTAAAAGTTATTTTTCTTTCTTTTCCTCAAATAGAAAATTCTTCATGCTCATCAAATTTTACAACAAAGATGCAACACTTTGTGTCACAAGAATCAAGATCCTCTGCCTCCTCGTTGTCTCTTCTCTTCCAGCTGCGCTGCTTCGTTCAACATATCAGCTGCGTCTGTGTTCATGTTCAGCTTCGCTAATGCCACTGACTGCATGTAGAATGCTGTTGGCCAATCTGGATACACGCATTGCGCTTGCATCGCATCCCGTAGTGCTGCGTCTGGTTGATCACATAGTAAGTAGCATAAACTTCGTCGACCAAATACAGTCGGAGACACCATTGTTCCAACGTCAATAAACTGCCCATAGAAGCAATGTATGTAACCATATGAGTTCTCTCATAATATCCAGATAGATAAATAATTGACATATCCAGGTTTCACTATAGGGAAAAACGCAATCCAAACCGGGTCTGTCAGCTGAAAAACGGATTGGACATTCAAATACCTGAGAGTAACATTCGATGGCTGTTTTGAAATCTTTCTCGCGGAAAGCTTGATCTCCGCGTTTTCGTGCATCAAGCATATCTTTCATCTGTTGTGTCCATTCTTGGAAAGATAACTGAAAGATCACTTGTCAGCCTCTTTGTAACGAGCTTTAGCATCTGAAACCATAACTTCCATTTAATTACCTCGTTTGTGCCTTCGTCGTCTCTGTAATGTGTCATGACCAAAATCTGATGAATTGCAGTGAGATCCATTCTTGAGCAGGCCTCACCGAATGGCGAAAGTGGCCTCTGTGGAGTAGAAGGTGCTTCATCTTGCTTCTTTATTCCAAGCATCACATAAGAGGGGACCTGTAACCACAATATTTTAAAGCTTAAAAGACGAACTTAAGAACAGGGGAAAACTCAATAAAGTTCAAGAACTCATTCAAAATTGAGATTTTTAAGGTTTCTTGCTTACGTCTGATGTATTGGGTCTCTCTCGAGGCTCATACTGCAAACACTGAGAGGCAAGTTCAACAACTACGGTAGCTTCTTCTGTTGAGAACTTTCCTTCAAGGTGTGAGTCCATCAACTGAATAATATTCTTGCCACGGATCATATCAAGAGCCTGGAAGTGGGAGAATACCTCACTCAGATTATTACCTCAAAAGAAAAAAATTAAGATTAACTATGCATGAACCAAGAATCACCCAGTGAATATGGTTTCCACATTACACTTTGAAAGCTAAATCTGATAATAGTGCTTAAAGAACAGGAGTATTACACATAGCTAATTTTACGAGAGATAGTGAATGAGCAGTTTTATATAGTTTATAGAAACCATGATTAATGACTAACTACTTTAGCTTTACATAACAAATCTATGACCCATGAGTGTATAGCTTTACAATACACACACGTTAGTAGGAGTACAAATCTTCACAAAATATAGATAGGAACTTACATGGCTTGGAGGAATGTGTTTCCCGCTAAGCAAATCCAGAAGAACAGTTCCAAAGCTATATGTAACACTTTCAGGTGTTACTCTTCCTACAAGACAGAATTTACCACACTGAGATCAATCCTAGCTTAAAGAAATTTCAATTATAAAAAGTGAACATTTGTGAGAATCTAAAGAACACTGAGATCAATCCTAGCTTAAAGAAATTTCAATTATAAAAAGTGAACATTTGTGAGAATCTAAAGAGATATAACTGAAATGACTTGCCATTTCTTAGATATTCGGGTGGTGTATAGGCTAAATTTGTACTATAGCTTTTACCATCCCGACTGTTCTTCATCAAGCCAAAACATGAGAGACGAGGATCACCATCCTACAACATTCACTCACATAAAAAACTGGTTAGGCACAGTCTCAAGATCACAACGAGACTCGTAAGCATGATATAGTTCTTGAATAATATACCTCATCAAAGAGAACTCTGTAAGCATTTAAATCATGGTACAATGGACGACCCTCAGTACTACAATAATCTAAAGCTTCAGCTATGTAATATCCTACTCTCAACCTCATCGCCCATTCGAGTGTCTGACTTTCCCCTGGGAATGACCAGAAAAACGATACAATAAGAAACAAAAAACTCACCTTGAAGACATTCTAATTCACCTAAAGTCATCTCTTCCAATCCATACAACAGCACAAATGCACAATGCATAACTCTATAAGATAAACCATAAATGCAAGATCTTTGAAAGACCCTGAAATTGGCAAACATTGGACACTAAATAGACAAAATTTCACAGCTTCATGAACACATTTACAACTAAAACGATTCTCTCACAGTTTCATCATGTCTAATTAGAAAGAGGGACAAGAAGAAGCATACAATGGAACAAATGCTTAGCAAGAGTATCATTAGGCATGAACTCAGCAACAAGGAGCCTCTCATCTCCATCACAACAATATCCAATCAAATTCGCCAATCGATTATGCCTAAACTTCCCCACACCCCACGCCTCTTCCTGAGACCAATTGAAGAAAAACAAACAAATTTCAGATTGAATCAAACTAAAAGGGTTTAAATTTTAACTTACCGCAAATTGTTTAGTTTAAATTTTAACTTACCGCAAATTGTTTAGGCTCAGGCCAAGCCATCTTAGTAAACTTCTTGACAGCGATCCACCGACGGTTCTGAAGTCGACCTTTATAAACAAGATTTGGGGCTTTCTCACCACTTTCTGATACGATGTTCTCGGAACTGAAGTTATTAGTGGCTGCTTTAAGGTCAGCATACGAGAACTCAGAGAACGATGGGATCCCTCCTCCTCCTCCGGGTACACTAACAGCTCCGCCGCTTCCAATTCCGCCGTTATCGAGTTTAGATGCTGTCGTAGCACCGACGCGGTGGCTTTGAGACTGTTCTAGAGGCTGAGCTACATCTTTCCTAAGTGGGTTTTCAGCCGAACAACAAGATTGACAACAACCCATCAAAATCTTTTCTCACTTAGTCGGAAAGTTTTTCTCTTTCGCTAATTAGTAAAAGAAAAATTGGATTTTTATTTTCTCTTCTCTGTTCAGTTCTTCTGTTTTGACTCAGATAAGTTTCAGACGTGGTCTCCTTCTTGTCAAATATGCTAAAACTGAAAAAAAAAAGAGGCAATTTGATTATAATATTTTTCATCATCTAATTAATATATTTGTTATGAAAATTTTGAAATTTTGTTCATATCTTAAGAAGATTAGCTTTGACTATTTAACTGTTTGTTTGGTGTACTAATCGTTCATGTTTAAACCAATGGATTTGCAAATTGAACTTTTTGAGGTTGACTTCTAAATCTTTGGTTTTATATTTCTAAATTAATAACCTACAAAGAGTGAATATAGTTTTTTCTCAATGGATTTGACAGATTGATAGATTTAAATTCTTCCATTTTTATGCATGATTCCTATGAATAAATGAATTTAAATGTTTTGGAAATAACCTTTTTTAAGAAGTTTACTTTCAAGTCATAAAAGACAATTTGGATTTGGAACTCTGAATGTGTAAGCATTTATTTGGAAACCATATAGGCTAATACGGCTACATATTCTAAATTCCTGAACATGCTAATTAAGAACCGCATATTATACTGGGCCTTTGGCCCACTAAACTTCTTAATCTTGGACTAAAATAATTTGGGCCTGATGTTTAAAGCCCATCTCCGTCGATCCATTTAAGGTGATTATGTAGTTTTTTTTTTTTTTTTTTAACTATACATTTATTGTAGTTTTTTTTTTTTTTTTTTAACTATACATTTATACATTTATGTGGTCTCGGACTCGTACAAGAAATTGGGAGAGGATACGGAAGAAGGGGGACAAAGAGTGGACTTGATCCAGGAGAGGATACGGAAGAAGGGTGGCGCAAAGAGTGGACTTGATCCATTTTATGTCCGGCAATCCTGCAATATTATGACATATTAATGTCACTGGCGTGACTCGAACCACTGACCTATACGTCAGGGCGAGGTGTGCATTACCAACTGAGATCTACCCGCTCGTCATGTAGCTTAATAGAATTCAGATGACAAATGATTGTACAGAAAATTAAAAATACATACATATAAGCATATGTTTCTGGTACACATCGCCTTATTTTACAAAGAAAAAAATCTGCTAAGCCGATGCTGCTTACAAACCATGTCCATTGCTATAAAATGTTTCTAACACGCTACTAAATTAGTTTGCAGGTTACAACCTTTATACCTGATTTGCTTTATAAAGAAGGACCAAGACCAATGTTACCAAAA
>CM071721.1:8516598-8527582 GCA_036630335.1 Physaria fendleri | reverse complement strand
ACTTTCTACGCCTATCAATGATCCATGGTTCATTCCACATATCTAATTCTGAGGCGTTCCCAATCTCCTTTTTTAGGCCATTACACATTAGTTCTTGACTAGCCAAGACACTTCTCCAACCATATTTGGGGCGTGTCCCAATGGTAGCTTGCAGTATCGATGAGTTTGGCTAGTATTGAGCCTGCAACGTTTTTGCCAGAATTGTGTGCGGGTTCGTGAATCGATGAGTTTGGCTAGTATTGAGCCTGCAACGTTTTTGCCAGAATTGTGTGCGGGTTCGTGACTAATCTCCAAAAACTATTTGCCAAGCAGGGCAATAGTTTGTCCTTCTAAGTCTCTAAATCCCATACCTCCCTCTTGCTTGCTTTGTTTCAACTTCTCCCATGAGATCCAATGAATACCTCTTCCCGTTTGTTGATTTTTCCACCAGAAGTTGGAAAACTCTTGATTAAGTCGCTGCGCCATATCTTTGGGAATAAGAAAGCATGACATAGCGTATGTAGGGGGTAAATGCTACCGCTTTGAGAAGAACTTCCTTCCCACCTTGAGACAAAAACTTTGTTTTCCAGGAATTGATCTTAGCCTTCATTTTTTCCTCTAGAAATCGCAAAGTCTCTATTTTAGATCCAACAAAAGCTTCTGGTAAAACCAAAAAGATCCCTTTACCACCTTCATTATAAATTCTGGTGTCTGCTTGTACTTGTCTATTGTCTCTTGTCATCCTCTGTAATTGTTTTTCCATAAATTATACTCGATTTTTTTAAATTCACTCGCTGTCCTGATGCTTCGCGGTAGTCTGCTAAAATCAGTTTTAATAACAGCAACTGTTGATCTTGGATGGAGCTGAAGAGTCTGCTAAAATCAGTTTTAATAACAGCAACTGTTGATCTTGGATGGAGCTGAAGAAGAGACTATCATCTGCAAAAAAAAAATGACATACAAGTGGCGCAGTTGGCACGATTTAAAGACCATAAAATCGGTGATTCGTATCTTGACGGTTGAGGCGCATGATGAGAATTTCTGTGCATAGGATGAGCAAAAAAGGCGATAGAGGATCGCCTTGTCGCAGTCCCCGAGAAGGCTGAAACCGTTCCGTAACCTTTCCATTGATAAGGACTCCAAACGATACCGTGGATACACAAGTCATGATCCAGTTAATCCACTGCTCACTAAACCCAAGTGTTCTCATAGCATCCTCTAAAAATTGCCATTCTACTCTTTCAAAGGCCTTCATCATGTCAGTTTTAATGGCTACACATGAGGAAGATAAATGAGGAAGGACCTTGAGAGAATGAATGATTTCTTGACCTAGCAATATATTATCAGAAATTAGCCTACCACTAAAAAAAGCCGCTTGTGTCTCAGAGAGAATATCCGGTAGAATCTTCTTAAGTCGCGTGGATAACACCTTGGAAATGATCTTGTAAGAGAAATTTTCTTAAGTCGCGTGGATAACACCTTGGAAATGATCTTGTAAGAGAAATTGCAGAGGCTTATTGGTCTATATTTCGTTAGTTTCGTCGTTTACGTACTTTGGGAATTAGAAAAATGTTGGTCTCATTGAGACGGCCATCAAAATGTCCGGACGTGAGGAACTCTCTTACCATCTCGCATACTTGCTGCCCTACAATGGCCCAGTGTTGATGATAGAAAGCTCATGTTAACCCATCTGGTCCTGGACATTTTTCAGCTACCATATCATACGCTGCGCGCCTGATCTCTGAATCTAGCACGGGTGCGATTAAAAGTTCATTGTGATGAGCTGTGACTTTGGGGCTAACATTCCGGAACATGGTTGTTTGTCGAACTCTTGAGGTTATAATAAGTTTTGAAGTGTATAATCTCATGAAGAAGACTTAGCCAATCGTTTTAAATCCTTATCATTGTGATACATCATTCCTGTTTGCATATCTTGTAACTGCGAGATCTTGTTGTAGGCTCTCTTTTGTTTAACTGTAGCGTGAAAATATTTGGTATTTCGATCTCCCGCTTTCAACCAATTCTCACGGCTCCTATCTTTCCAGAATTTCTTCTCCTGCAAGTATTCTGCCATTAATCTGCATTTGAGGTCCTTGAAAAGCTGCCAGTCGATAGTATCAGCTTTTGACAGCGAGTCAATCTGATTTTTGAGGTACTCAATATTGCGTTTTGAGTTAGATTTATTTGATCTCTTTCACACAGCCATTGCTCCCCTGCAACTGCGAATTCTAGCCACAATATCGATCTCCTCTTCGTCTCTGTTTATGTCCCAATTTCTCTCAATTAATGCTTGAAACTCATCATTCTTTGTCCACCTAGAGTCATATCGTAAAAAACCTTTCCTTCTTTGTTGTTCAATGTGGAACTTTGTAACAATGGGACTGTGATCCGAGCCAATCCTTGGTAAATATTCTGAAATAGTGTTTGGGAATTTATTAAACCAAACAGTGTTTGCTAATACACGATTGAGTTTGCAATGAACAAGCTCTCCTCCCCTTGATCCAAACCAAGAGAAAGAATTGCCTTCATGTTGCAGCTCAATCAGATCACATTTGGTAAGTACATTACGAAAAGCATGAAAGGAACTCTCTGGCCTAACTCTTCATCCTCATTTTAAGTACATTACGAAAAGCATGAAAGGAACTCTCTGGCCTAACTCTTCATCCTCATTTCTCTTCATTGCTTAAGAGTTCATGAAGTCTCCCATCAATATCCAAGCTTCATCCCAATTTTCCCCTAATCTGATTATAGATTCCCAAACTTCATCTCTTGCATTGGCTATAGGTTCCCCATATATACCAGTCAAAAAGAAGGTTTGGTCCTGCCACTTTATTTGCACATCGATCCATTGTTCTGATGATGAAAGAATTTCAACTGCGATCTCTTTTTTCCAGACAAGGGCCAATCCACCACTTAATTCTTGTGGTTCCACCGTGCGTAAGTCATAAAATCCAATATCTTCACATAGTTTTTCCATATAAACTCGTTTTTGTTTGGTCTCACTGAGGAATATTACCTGAGGATGATATTGACCAAGTATATCCTTAAGGTTTCGAACTGCTAAGTTATTCCCCACCCCTTGACAGTTCCAACAGGTTGTAATCATATTGACCTGTGCGAGACGCTTTGTGCTAACCTATCCGAGAGAGACGCTTTGTGCTGTATTGGAGTCGCCGGTTCCTGTTCTGCTACACTTGTTGAGATGTCTGTGTTTTGGCCCTGAGCAATTCTTGTTCTCTTCCTTGCTGCATTTTTGTCCGCACTAGATCGATGTTTTCTTTTAGCTGGGACTCGTTGCTTCAATGTAGCAGAGAACCGGAACAGCGAGCCTGATGCAGGATCATCTTTGGTCGCTGGAGAGACTCTAATGCCTGAGTTTAATATTTTCTCACCTAGTTCCAAATTCGGTGATGAGATCTTTTTCCCAAAACTGAGTATCATTTCTCCTTCGTTTAAGTCCTTTCTTTGTAATCTTTGACCAAAAGTCAGTGAAGAAGAGTTCGATGCTCTGTTCTGAGTATTATAGGTACCTTCAATACAGTTTTCTTGAGTGTTTGGCTCTTTAATTCTTCATTGTTATTTGACCTGTTTATCTTTGCCCAATCTGTTACACACTGTAGCCTGGTCCCTTGCAGCTTGTTGACGAGGCGGCCTGCCTCTATTACAAACCGTTTCTGTAGCCTTTAAATCCTTCTTTTTTGTCTCTGTAGTCGATGACCTTTTGCTTCAGTTGATGTCTTGCTGCTGTTGTGTGTACGGGTTCTTAGTTTGTTGAGTATATTGCTATTGCAAATGAAGCTTCTTTATTCTGCTTATACGGACACTTGTATATATTGTGGGTTATACACTTGCATCCGTGACAGAAATTGGATATCTTCTCATATGTGAACTCCATTGTAAATGAGTCTCCTTTTGGAGTTTTGAAAGGAAGTCTGAACTTCAATGGATCATCAGCCGGTATCCAAATCTGTGCTTTGACATACTCCTTTGACTTTGTAGTTTTGCCATGAAGTACTACCTTCTCCACAAAACCAATTTCTTCAGCCACTCCTTTAACAATATCATCATGAATCCTGTGTAAAGGTATTCCTCTTATTTGAGTCCATACCAAAACCCGAGATAGAAACTCTGGTGTAGGATTAGGAGTCCATCTCTCTCCAGTTACCTTCCATCCATTGACATGCCAAGGACTTTAGGACTTAGGAGTCCATCTCTCTCCAGTTACCTTCCATCCATTGACATGCCAAGGACTTTAGCAAGTGTGTCTTCCAGTAACTTAGTTGAAGAGAAAGTGAATTGAACTTTATCCCGTCCAATGGATGTTCCTTCCATATCTCCTTCAATCTCGAGAATTTTCGGTAGAGCATCGATAAGTCCGTCAGTCGAGATGCTATGTGTGTTGAGGATACAAGCTATCATGGATTTTGAATGCACTGCTACCAGATCTGAGTCATCAAAGTCGGGTAGTAATGTAGCATCTTCCATCCGTACCTCTTCCTCTTCACGAAATTGATTAATAACTTCCATTTCCCTGTAACGATTTGTGTGAGCCATGATGAAAAAACATCTCTTGTTTGATATAATCACTCAAGGTTGAAACACTTTTTGTTTCTACCAAGTAATACCAAACTTTTTAATTCCCGTGAGTGATCCAAAAGAGGATAATGTATTCAATGATTAGAAGAAAAGAAGTCAACTGCAGAGAATTCTGTGTCAGAATCCTAATTGTTCTGTTTCTCCTTTTTTGTCGCCATGGCGGCTAGGGCTCCTACTAATGTAAACATGATAAGAGAAGCTTGAAGACAACAAAGAAGAAGAAGAAAAAAGAAGAGGTTTAGGTATCGTTTTTAATGCTGTGATACCATATAAGAGTTGAGAGAATATATTGTGTATATTGCTTTACGAATGTACAACTTATATACTTAAAGAGAGTATTGAAGGTAGTAAATAGGAGAATGTACAATTAAGATACAATTGCTAAATGAGAGGAGAAGAATAATCTTTCCATAATAAAATCCACCCATAGAAACAAACTTAGCCATGTCCACAAATAGAAACCTCCAAGAACTAACTCACTGCCATGTCTTGTAATCACACACCTCTAAAGACAAAGACAATCGTTCCTTTTGTTTTGTGCAATTTGACTTATTTAAATTATACTTATAAAAAACAGATTTTACCGATTTGTAAATATTTTTACCTCCTAAATCAATAAAACACCGTATTTTATTTTCTAAAAAAAAAATGAGACAAAAAAGGCGAAACCGGAGTGTCACGGCTATTGATTGCATTGATCTCAGGTTTGTATTCCTCACCCAAGCTTGGTAAGATTTGTTCGGTCATGTCCTCTTTATCCATAGGTTTACCGAGCAAGGCGAGATCATCTGATTTCAACTTGATAAGCCGCAGATAATCGATAAAGTCTTGGTTCCTTTGATGCATGATCAAGTCTGTGGTGTTCACCTCTGAAAATTATCTGATAATAGTCAAGACCAATGGTGGCCACTTCTGAAAATTCACATCGTATATGAAGATCACTAAAGTCACTATGTTGATATATATTTCTCTATATACTTCTATATATTATACCCCAAAAACAAAAACCCTAATATTAAGAATTTCACAATTATTATGGATCTAATATGTGCTTAGTAATTACGACAAAGCCTTAACCACAACCTATTGACTATTTTGAGCTTTCTCCTCCGTTAACTTCGACCACCACAACTTTTTTTTTACTGCCTCCATAAAATCTGCGGCCTCAGTAACATCTCTGGCAGCACCCTTTTCTTTGATCACATCTCCATTACCTTTTTTTTTTTTTTTTTATAAAGACAAACAATAGAAAGAGAAAAATAGAGCGTAGAACCTGGAACCTTATTTGTCTCTAACCATCAGAACATACAAATCCCTTCAAGGGAACCCCGATACCCAACTAGGGTTTCTACTCAGACATAGAAAAGAAAAAAATAATTTATTGAAAAGTGAAAAGAAATGTAAAGTAGTAAACGATGATTGTAGTGCATAGGTCTTGCCCTTTGCCCTTTTATAGACTACAGGAAATTAGGTTAACAATTAAGATACAATTGCTAAATCAGAGGAGAAGAATAATCTTTCCATAATAAACCACCCATAGAAACAAACTTAGCCATGTCCACAAATAGAAACCTCTGAGAACTAACTCACTGCCATGTCTTGTAATCACACACCTCTAAAGACAATCTTTTCTTTTGTTTTTTGCAATTTGACTTATTTAAATTATACTTATAAAAAAACAGATCTCACCGATTTGTAAATACGTTTACCTCCTAAATCAATAAAATACCGTATCTTATTTTTTAAAAAAAATGAGACAAAAAAGGCGGAAAACCGGACATATTAATAGCGAAAGATGATAGTGAAAGATGACATTATAATACATTACTAGGATACATATTCTGAAAAATATTTTTCCAAATTATAAAACTATTGATCGTGTTAATTATTTTAAAATTAATAAAAGAGGAAAAAGTAGTATAACCCTTCAACTATCGTCAGATAGAGTCATAGAGATTTAACCTCTCAACTATTTATATTAATCTAACCCCTCAATTATTGTCAGATAGAGATTTAACCCCTCAACTATTTTTATAACCCCTCAATTATTGTCAGATAGAGATTTAACCCCTCAACTATTTTTATATTAATCTAACCCATCAACAATAGTTAATATAAAAATAGTTTTTTTATTGAATTTTCTCATTCGCTACAACCCGATACGCACAAAACCGGAGTGTCACGGCTATTGATTGCATTGATCTCAGGTTTGTATTCCTCACCAAAGCTTGGTGAGATTTGTTCGGTCATGTCCTCTTTATCCATAGGTTTACCGAGCAAGGCGAGATCATCTGATTTCAACTTGATAAGCCGCAGATAATCGATAAAGTCTTGGTTCCTTTGATGCATGATCAAGTCTGTGGTGTTCACCTCTGAAAATTATCTGATAATAGTCAAGACCAATGGTGGCCAGTTCTGAAAATTCACATCGTATATGAAGATCACTAACGTCACTATGTTGATATATATTTCTCTATATACTTCTATATATTATACCCCAAAAAACAAAAACCTAATTTAAGAATTTCACAATTATTATGGATCTAATATGCTTAGTAATTACGACAAAGCCTTCACCTGTTCACCACAACCTATTGACTATTTTGAGCTTTCTCCTCCGTCAACTTCGACCACCACAATTTTTTTTACTGCCTCCATAAAATCGGCGGCCTCAGTAACATCTCTTGCAGCACCCTTTTCTTTAATCACATCTCCATTACCTTTTTTTTTTTCTTTCTCGTATTGATTTTTGAAGGCATAGAAGAGTGAGACGTATCCAATATTGTATAGACGTACCCTTTGTTATCTTGTGAAACATATGGTTATTATGTAATAAATAGAATGTATGTATGTAATGTATTCAGAAGAACAAATGAGTGTTTAAAAGTATTGAAGGAAGCAAATGATTTAGGCACAATTTCAACGTATAAAGTGTAGATACATGACTGAGATAGATACACCACCTAGTAACTATATATACATCATCGCCGTTTCACAATGGTACACATCAAGTTAATCCAATTTTTTTTAAATCGTATTTCTTATTGCTTATTTATTCTAATTTCTAACATTTATTTTCTTTTGTGTTTTAGGAAACCAAATTACGTGTTTGGATTTTGATGAATTTGTTTTATTTTGGCCTTGTAAACGGTCAAATCTATAACGTACTTAATTTTGGTACCAAAGGAGATGGTCAAACCGATGATTCTCACATCTCCATTACCTTTTTTTTTTTCTTTCTCGTATTGATTTTTGAAGGCATAGAAGAGTGAGACGTATCCAATATTGTATAGACGTACCCTTTGTTATCTTGTGAAACATATGGTTATTATGTAATAAATAGAATGTATGTATGTAATGTATTCAGAAGAACAAATGAGTGTTTAAAAGTATTGAAGGAAGCAAATGATTTAGGCACAATTTCAACGTATAAAGTGTAGATACATGACTGAGATAGATACACCACCTAGTAACTATATATACATCATCGCCGTTTCACAATGGTACACATCAAGTTAATCCAATTTTTTTTAAATCGTATTTCTTATTGCTTATTTATTCTAATTTCTAACATTTATTTTCTTTTGTGTTTTAGGAAACCAAATTACGTGTTTGGATTTTGATGAATTTGTTTTATTTTGGCCTTGTAAACGGTCAAATCTATAACGTACTTAATTTTGGTACCAAAGGAGATGGTCAAACCGATGATTCAGAGGTAATAAACTTTTCAAAAATTGTTTCTTCTTATTATTTATAAAGAAATTTCTTCTTATCGTTACAATTAAAAAATTGTTTTATTGCTTTTAGTTAATATTGTTAAAACCAATGATGTAAAAAGGGTTTTGTACAAGCATGGAATGCTGCATGTGGCGGGGATGGAGATATTAAAACACTTCTTATTCCTTCAGACAACATATTTTTACTTCAACCAACTTTGTTCCAAGGTCCATGTAAATCTAGCTCTATTAAAGTTCAGGTACGTAAGTGATTAATCTACAAGGTAATCCAATAATAAAAGTTAATCTAGCTCTATTAAAGTTCAGGTACGTAAGTGATTAATCTACAAGGTAATCCAATAATAAAAGTTTTGTTTGACTTCATTAGAAACATCAATAGTTCTTTCACTTTTTTTTTTTGGTTAAGTTGGATGGAGTCATGGTCGCACCTAGCGACATAGAAGCATGGTCCAACCCCGCCTCTAGAACGTGGATCACATTTTCAAGTGTATCGGGTCTCACGATCGTTGGTTCCGGAACGATTAATGGTCGTGGTTCGTCTTTTTGGGAGGTGACAATTTGCTACATAACAACCATTATTACTCAGTTTTATATATATTTTTTTTTTAACTTTTAGTAACACAAAACTTACAATTTTTTTTCCAGCTAAACCTGAAAGCTTCTCAACGACCTACCGTGAGTATATCTACTAATTTAACTATTTATTTTTAAAATTTACTGACTATGATAAGAGCCAAAAATTTGCTATTCTGTTATTGTAGGTGTTACATATTAACAAATGTGATAACTTTAGGATAAGCGGGATAACTTCGATTGATAGTCCAAAAAATCATATATCAATCAAATCTTGCAATACTGTTGCAGTCTCCAACATAAATCTTTTTGCACCTGAGACAAGTCCTAACACAGATGGGATTAATATAAGTGATTCGACTAATATCAATATATTTGACTCTATTATTCAAACTGGTGCGTACTATAGCTTAAGCATTTCTGTTTTTGTTAATTTTTAGTGAAATTTATTTTAAAATGTCCGCTAGAATATGAAAGATATATCATGATAACAATTCATTTTGAGTGTTCCAGGAGACGATTGTATAGCAATCAACAGTGGGAGTTCCAATATCAACATCACAAGAGTTAATTGTGGACCAGGTCATGGAATAAGGTAGCCACTGATTTTTTTAAAAAAAGTACACAATTATTTATGAATAAAAGCCTACTCCAAAAAAAAAAATGTTGAGATAAGTCATTAATTTCTTTGTGATTTGAACAGTGTGGGAAGTCTAGGAGCCGGTGGAGCAGAAGCTAGAGTTAGTGATGTACAAGTGACTCACTGCACTTTCAATAACACGACGAATGGAGCTAGAATCAAGACATGGCTGGTACATACTTATTTATTTATATAATAATTACTGCTTATTATATTTAAATTAAATATGTATGTCATTTTGATATTTAGGGTGGACAAGGATATGCAAGAAATATAAGTTTTACTGACATCACACTTATTAACACAAAAAATCCAATTATAATCGATCAACACTATATAGATAAAGGACTTCTTGGTGCAAAGGTAAATATATACATATATTAGTACTTTACAAAAAAACAATTATAGATCTTATTTTTGTGTGTGTAAGTATCATAATAATTGATGTACTGATGTGTAATAGGAATCAGCAGTGGCGATTAGCAATGTAAGATATGTGGATTAGCAATGTAAGATATGTGGATTTTAGTGGAACAACATCGAATAAAGATGCAATAACGCTTAAATGTAGTAAAACTACACATTGCAAAGACGTCGTTATGGATGGTATTGATATATGCAATAACGCTTAAATGTAGTAAAACTACACATTGCAAAGACGTCGTTATGGATGGTATTGATATTACCATGGCTGATGGAATGAAACCTAAAGTTCATTGTCAATATGTTGATGGACTTTCCACTGATTCTGATTTGATGCGTCAATGCTTTTCAAATATCACTAGCTAGTCTAAAATTTAAGAATTTTATAGGGCTCTCCAAGTTTATTCACATTTTGAATGTCTTTTTTTCATTCTTTTTTTTTTCTCATCACAATGTAGTTTATAATGAAATCAGTATCTTAATAGTTGAAATTTCCTTTACACAAAAGCAATTAATACGAAAAGAAAGTTGTGTAAATTTCATTAAAAAAATATGTTTTCATATGATATAATCAAATGTATGACATTTAAATCGTTACATTTTTATATTGATAACTTTATGTTTGGTTCATATGGCCTTTTTGTCTTTAATTACAATTAATTTACTTGAAAGATTCCTCCTGTTAAAGCATTTGTAACTTAAGACAAAGAAGCCAAAGCCTTGGTTCTTTGAAGCCGGACACATTTATCTTAGATCTCTTTAACCAAAATTATATTTTATCATGACGACAAAAAAAACAGTTGGTATTGAAAACAAACGAACAAGAAACTGATTTTTAAATATATAAGTTTACAAGACAAAGTTGTATAGATGCCTAAGAAGAAGACAAAGATGAACATGAGTTACAAGAGTCATTATATTGGCCATAACTGTATGATTTAGTTCATGTTAGAAACACAGATCAGATTAGTGACCCATGTTCTTCTCACATGTTTCCACATCTTTCCACCCTAGGATTCCTCTTCATTTGAGCATC
>CM071721.1:8506012-8516498 GCA_036630335.1 Physaria fendleri | reverse complement strand
TTTTGGATACGAGACGCTTCTCGTTGGGCTTGTGAACCTCACCGAGCTCTATGGTTGCGTGCACGAGTTAATTGAGTCTGCTTACGTGAAACACACTCTTCTTAACTACCATAAAGGGAAGCTTCTAGAAGATTCTTCAGATGGATCTGTTGTGTTGCTCGACGTGTGTGAGGCGGCAAAGGAAGTGATTATTGCGATGAGAGAACATGTGGCGGAACTTAAATCTGCTCTTCGTAGGAAAGGTAGCGTAGAGAAGGAGGTTAAAGCATACGTTAACTTGCGGAAGAAGGCAAAGAAACAAATTTCAAAACACATCAATGCACTTAAAAAATTGGAAACCAAAGATATACCAACCACCAACATAGACCAAGATTCAGCGATAGCATCAACGAGTGTTCTGAGAGAGACAATAGAAATCAATGTCTCGATTTTCAGACATCTTTTGTTGTTTCTATCAACAATACCAACACCACCATCTCCTGTTATAAAAGTCAAGAACACCATTGGGTTTTTGTCGATTCCTTTTGTGTTTTCATCATTATCTGATAAATCTCGGGATCTGATAAAGGAAATGAAGAGTCTTGATGATGTCTTTCTGGGTTCTGTTGCGGAAACAAGAAGAACCTTTTACGAAGATGAGACAATGCAGGAGGAGAAGATGAGGAGAGATGTAGTTGAAGATGGTTTTCGTGATCTGCGAAGATGAGACAATGCAGGAGGAGAAGATGAGGAGAGATGTAGTTGAAGATGGTTTTCGTGATCTGGAGGCAGAACTTGACTCTGTTTCCAAGTGTTTAGTTAAGAACAGAGTTTTGTTCCTTAACATACTCAGTAACTGTTCTTACTGATATTTTTGTTAACCAGATGTACACATCTTTTTTCATCAACTGTTTCGCGGATTTTCAACCATTAAAAAGGCGAGCCATTAATTTGGACTTCCGAAGACGGTTTCATATCCTCGACTCTGTGGAGTGCTTGATGCACTTGAATCTTCGAGAAATTAGTTGTATCGTTATGGATATTCTCTTTCCCACTGCATTTTGAAGACTTCATGATTGTAATCGCTACTCTATGTATTATTTTGATTATGAATGAAGTGGTTTTCTTGACAAAAAAAAAAAAAAGAATGAAAAAAAAAAAAAAAAGAATGAAGTGGTTTTTTACAAGGAAAAAAAACAAAAATCATATAATAAAAAACATTAACTTGAATGTTAAATTTAATAACAATAAATTATTTTGGTAAATCGTTTAATTTAAGTATTGGAAATTATTAATTTTATCCATGTGAAGAGAAGCAGACTAACGCGGTCCTTTCTTCTTCGTCGAGGCGATTTTTTTCAAAAAACCTAGATCTAAATCTTTTGTCGCCATAGTTTCTGGTACCGACGCCGGTGGCTCCTTCAGCGCCGGTGTTGGATTTCTCTCCTCCCTTCCTGATTTTTTCTTTTCTTTGTTCCCTTCTCTTCTTCTCGGCGTTTTTCTTCGTCTCGTAGAAACAGTACCGGAGGTTTTGGATAACCGGATCTTGTTCCTGACAGCGATTGAGGATGGTTTGTTGCTGGATCTTCCAGTTGATTTAGGCCATCGGTATGTTTTCTTTTTGACGAGCGAAGAAGCTTTTACCAGATTTGTTGATTTAGGCCATCGGTATGTTTTCTTTTTGACGAGCGAAGAAGCTTTTACCAGATTTATCTCGAGCGAGATCCGACATGGGTTTCTCGACGAAGCTTCCACCTTCTGGAACAGAGTTCTCCGGGAGTGACATGGTTTCGTCGGCTTGGTTTTGAAGGTTTGAGAGGAATATTTCCTTGTCCCAAAGATCTCTTCCCTTGTTTATGTGGCTGGTGAACCTTGGATAAGCTGGATTGGTGGTGGTCAAACCAAGAAGAGTAAGCCTCCCTTTGTATGCTTAGCCTTGGAAAAAAAACCAAGAAGAGTAAGCCTCCCTTTGTATGCTTAGCCTTGGAAAAAGGTTATCTTGTAAAGCTGGAATATGATGGTTGAATTAGAATGAGCTTTTGATCTTTTGCGTTAAATGGAATTATCAGCTTATGCTTATTGATCTCTCAGTCTTTTTATTCCATCTCTTGTCCTGCTAATCTGTTATGACCTTTTGGGTCTGGGTTGTGATCGGTAATGTAAGGTCGCGTTGGTGATGGTTAGGCTTCATCCTCGATCACTGATGAATCATCACATTACTGACTTCAACCTTTGGACTTGGTATGTGTTAATATTAGTCTACACAAACTTACTGTTCCTCTCCTCCAAGCACAGCTGCCTTTGTTGTCATATAGCCAAGTTGTTCTTCCAAGGGAGGGATTACATGGTCTTTGATAT
This sequence comes from Physaria fendleri, assembly GCA_036630335.1. Classification (NCBI taxonomy): domain Eukaryota; kingdom Viridiplantae; phylum Streptophyta; class Magnoliopsida; order Brassicales; family Brassicaceae; genus Physaria; species Physaria fendleri. The sequence goes on along the minus strand of CM071721.1, from coordinate 8,514,161 downwards.
TTACTTGAGTTTCTCATTCCTTAGTGAGGAAATTTGGATTAGACATTGAATGGCTTCATGTAGTGGTGGCCTTGAACTTCAGTTTCAATTAAGGAGGTTTGGTTTATGGACAATCTTAAGAGGTTTGGTTTATGGACAATCTTAAGGACTAAAACTTTATGGTGGTACACTTCTTTCAACCTCTTCGGAAACCATATGATATGGGAAGGACTTCATCTTGGTTTTGAATTGATTAAGGAGAACAGCAAGAGTGCATGTTTCCTCTTAATCTCTTCAATTCTGTGATCATTTTCCCGTCTTAGTCCTATGTGTCTTTAGTAAGTTGTCTTTAGTTATGTTTATGTGTATATTGTGTTTTCTTTGAGCATCCTTTTGGATGTCTTTTGTAGGCTTTGTGCCTCTATGGTTGCTCCTTGGTGGAATATGTTCTATACATGGAATCCATGTAGCCTTTTTGGCCTCTTTGTAGCAATTAGTGGCACTCTTTGTCTTAATGAAAGATAAGTTGAGTTATAAAAAAAAAAATTATCCATGTGCTTGGTGTACATAAAATCCAAAAAAAAAAATCATATAAAAAAATAAATAAATAAAGATTACATTAAAGTGGTATGATTCATTGTTCATATAATCAAACTTCACATAATTTTAATTGTTTATATAAAAACATTTTCTGAAAAGACAACTTTACTTTAGAGACTTCTTTTTGCTAGATAGATCTTATCTAATTGACAATATAATTGGTGTAAGATTATTTTAATTTTAGCAAAGATGATTGACGTGGTAGTTAGTTCCAATAAGCAAGGAACATTTACAATTACGTGGATACTACAAATATCCTTTAGCTATTGCTATATATGTATCAAGAATGTATACGTTTTAAATCTTTCCTACATATTAATAAGAACAGTAACATAACGTGCTGAAACATGTAATAATTGGTGCCACTAAAATAAACACATTTAGCTTTTACAGGTGTATTTGGTGCAAGAGCCTGACCAAAATACGATGAGACCAATCATATGAATACTTCGTAATATAAAATCTACGAACTAGTCATATACTTTATACACGTGTTTAATAGTAACGAGTTAGTACACGGACTAGAAGACTCATAACTTTATAGAGACCAATTATTGGAAATTTAGTGTATCTCAATTATGAATAAAAAGTATAATTTCACTCTATATTATTTTTGGATAAACCGATAATTCGGGCCGAGAATTCAGAATATGTAATATGATTCTCTTTCCAGACGTTTCTCGAACTTCTTACCTCCAACTTACGGCATTTACACCAATCCAAAAAAAGCTTAATTTCACTCTATATTATGTATATCATGAGCATTAAATTAGCAATTACTTTTGCATATATTATTTTGGTTTCTTTAAATTTTAGATTAATTTGTAAATATAGTTACGTATGGATTCAGTATGACAATTAATTTTGATATATTTTTCACTATTTTTGTGTTCAATATTGTGGTTATATATCATTTGGTTTCTGCAAACGCTCATGATTGCTAATAATTAAAAGGGTTGAAAATAAATCATATATAAACCATGTTTATGAGAATCAGTAAATTATCGCACGCAAATCAAACTCAGAGCTCATGCACCTCTCGGATACGTGTCGTAATGTAAGAAGCCATGCAGAGGACACTACAAATAAATAAACATTAATTTTGTCTTCGTGTAAAACAGAAATATTTTCCGTAATAAACAACCTTAGTAAGAGGTATTTGATTGGATGATAGAAAGGCGTATGTAAGATATGGTTGAGGAAGATCTGGATCTCGTTACCTACCGAGATCATTTCAACACCGTCGATATTTTTTAAAATTTGGGAAAAAAAAAATTAGAAATGTGAATTGATAATGTGGCAAAAGGGGAGGCAAGATAAACGATGACTCATCAGGCTCATCTCTGTGGCCAAATAATTTGACCAATATAATAATAACTCCGACAGCTCAAAAAGTCACAGATTTGCCAGTAATAATCGGACCAATCAAATTTAAAAATTCAATTATTGTTGTGGTTTTGTTGGCTGATACGTTAAAATCCCTGTACTATATATAAATGAGTTGAGCAAGTTGAATAACGCAAAGAAAGAAACATAGCTCAACAAAACACCTTTCTTAAAAAATGTCGAATGTGAAGAGTCAACTAAGATCTATAAGCTTACCTTCAAGATCACATCCAAGCACCACAGAGATTTGGGAAGCTCTAAGCAAGGTTAAAAACATTAACACCACGACGGATTCGTCCGAATCAATCTTGATTGGCTTGACGGGTTTGGAGGAGCTTTACAATTGTACGGAGGAGTTTCTGAAAATGGGATCTACACTATCAGTTATGTCGTCTGATGGGTCTGAGTTTATGGAGGAGATGCTTGAAGGTTCGTTGAGGCTAATGGATATATGCAACGTCTTGAGGGATCTTATGGTGGAGACTCAGGAGCAAGTTCGTGGTGTTCAATTATGTCTTAGGAGAAAGAAAGTAACCGGAGGTGGAGAACAGTTTGATTATGCAGTCTCGGGATATGTTGGATTTAGAAAGAACATGAGAAAAGTGGCTAGGAAGCTTCTTGAATCCTTGAAGAACATTGATGGAGGCTTAAGTTCTTCTTCATCATCTGTAAATAATGGTGAGCAAGACGAACATCTTGTGGCAGTTATAGATGCGATGAGACGAGTAGTTTCAGTTAGCTTCTCGGTGTTGAAGTCATTCTTGGAGTTTTATTTCGAAGGTTGATAAGAACACGAGCCTCACTTCTCAACATAATCTCTCATTAGATGTTGAAGTGAAGTACGCATGTTATGTAATCTTCGCAGACATTCGACTTTACAGAATTTGCCGGAGGGATGCATTGTAGATGCATGCAGAGAAACGATTTTGTACACTAATTGATAGAATGTAGAGTTCAATTTGTAAAGATAGATACAATATTAAACATCTTAAATTTATTACAACGAAAATACTTTTCATATATATTTCAAATCAAAACATTATACAAAGGGTCCAAATGGTTGCTAAGAAGCGGAATAAGCGGAATCAGAGAAATAAAATGCAGTAGAGGAAAAACAGAGCGGAAAAATAGCTTAAAGAGGAATAAACTATATGAGAGGAATAATTGTAGCGGATTATATATATAAATCAAATGGTGAATATTTAGAGGAAAATGAAATAATAAATATAATAATTAAATATAAATATTATTAAAAGATATAAAAATATTTATTGTAAATAAAACAGACCAAAAAAAAATCTAACGTCGGCGGTGAGTTATATATCGATTTGCAGTTCATATTTGTTCGGCAATTTGATCACGAATTATTTTCATATAGGCTCCAGCTTCAAAATCTTCTTCCACACCAATACGTTGATCATCATTTGTATCGTCAGTGATATTGTGTTTCAGTGATATTGTGTTGTGCATGTAAATCAGTTCTTGAATCCGCTTCTTCAAAATCAACATCTTCTATATTATTCATGCGAATGAAATTATGAAGCCCCATTGTAGCAAATTATTCAATTCAGCTTATTTTAAAATTATGTAAAAATATATTTTACAATTTAATTTAGCAAATAAAAATCTAATAAATAAAATAATTATTATATTATCAAACATATAATAACGATAATAGTATAAAAAATTTCTAAAAGCAATAAAATCACATATTTAGTGGATTCTTTAAATAAAATTATTATATTATATAAATATCAAATACATTTTGTATTTTCGTTTTATTTAAAAAATAAATATATATATATATATATAAAACGTTTTTTTCTGTAAAAAAGCTAGAAATAATTATATATATATATTAATATTTTAAAATTATTTTCGTTTTATTATATTTTTCTAAAAAAAATTTGAAAAAAAGTATAAAAACGTTTGTTTTATCTAGAGGAATATGTATTCCTCTACTTATTAGTGGAGGGATAAAATTTGGAGGAAAACTAACATATTCCTCCAAAATTAAAAATTCATTTTAACCTAAATGACAACTTTTTAGAGGGATGAAGAGGATCATTTTAACCTAAATGACAACTTTTTAGAGGGATGAAGAGGAATAGAGGAATAGAGTATTCCTCTCAATTTTTTTCCTCTAAACCTACAAACCATTTGCACCCAAAGACCATATAGAAAAGATTTTCACCGTCCTGTTCCTTTCTAAATATTAACAAGGTATTAGAAAGTAGTTTCCATATTAAAAAAGAATTTCAATTATATTATTAAAAGACTATAGGAAAATTTACATATTCATAAAAATGTAAATCCTATATAATAGGTTCGGAAAATCTCTTAAGAACTCAAACAAGTCTATTCGATTATTGATTTCTACATGGTGTTAAAGCCTAAATCATCATTCTAAATAGCTTAGGTTTTCGATTTTTAATATTCACAAAAAAAAAAACGAAAGAGGGCATCATGAATCCAGTGCATACCGGATCAACCGTCAACACGCTAACTCAACGAAAGGTTCAAGTATGTGCTACATGTGGTCATGCTTTCCTGCTATGTGATAAATGTTGAAACGACCCGATTTTTCTCCAAATAATAATTAAATAAAAAACCCAAAATAATCCCAAAAATAATCGAGAAGAGGACCATTGCTTTTCTTTTTATAGACAAATATAGGAGGTGTCCTAGGGTTTCTTTACTAACACGGGCTTTAAAACCGAATGGGCCGGGATAGGGATGTTACACACCTCACCAAAGAAAAACTAAAACAAGCAAACTCTCTTAGAACTATCTAAGTGATTTTTTGTTAACGCACTTCATTCTTTGTGATCTTACAAGTGGTTCCTCAAAAAGTGTTCCATATTTTAAAGTGGTTTCTCAACAAGATCAAATGTCTTATCTTTCTTAAAACTTGGTTGCCGACATTTAGAACTATCAAGTTCCTAGACTTCTTTGTTCCTTCTTGTTTGTCTTTGTTTATCACCATGTGTTTTGGTTTGACTTCTTATGCATCTGACCCTTGATCGCACCATGTGTTTTGGTTTGACTTCTTATGCATCTGACCCTTGATCGTTACTTGTTACAAAGTCTTCACATATATCTTCCAACAGAGCATTCTTTAAATCTGTGACTCCTGAGTGCGCCATAATACGATCTTCCACAATATGATATCCCCAGTCCCATCCAACCTGTAGAAGATATCTGATATCATACTATTGAACTGAATGATTCTTATTAACATTATAATCCTCTTAATATAGAGGAGTAATAAACCTATATAAGGAAGTTACCGTTATATACATAATTGCGATATATTTTCAATATATACTTTCCTATACACCCCCTCAAGATGGATGGGGAGAAGAGAGTCCAATCTTGGAGATGAGAGTGTCAAAACGTGTGCGGAAGCGGTTTCGTGAGTGCGTCTGCTAACTGATCAGCTGATGAAACATGAGACACCCGTCGTAGACTATTCTGAACAAAATGACGAACAAAGTGGTAGTCCAAAGCTATATGCTTCATGCGAGAGTGAAAGACTGGATTCGCCGCCAAGTAAGTAGCTCCATTGTTGTCACAATAGATGGTGGGTGTGGTCGATGAGAGAGGAAGGCCGACTTCTTCAATGAGCGAACGTAGCCAATAAACTTCAGCCATGTTAGAAGCATGAGAGTGATACTCAGCCTCTGTTGAAGAGCGAGCAACACCGGTTTGTGATACTCAGCCTCTGTTGAAGAGCGAGCAACACCGGTTTGTTTCTTGGAGGCCCAAGCAATCGGATGTGAACCAATGTAGACGATGTAGAGGTGAAGTCGTCCTTGTTGCCTGTCCAATCGGCATCCGTGAAAACATGAAGAGTGTTGATGGTGTTTGATCTGAAGTGTAAACCACGATGAAGGCTGCCAGCAAGGTATCTAAAGATGCGCTTGACCGATGACCAATGAACCTCCGTAGGTCGGTGCATGAACTGAGAGAGTTTGTTGACAGCAAAAGAGATATCAGGACAAATATTGGAGACTGCCAACCACCATATGATACTCCGTGGGATCAGCAAGAAGAGCGCCGGTATGAAGAGTAAGTGCCGACAAAGAGCACATCGTAGTATGCACAGGCTTCGCATCTTTCATCTTGGTCTTGTGTAGTAAATCTGAAATATAACGAGATTGTGTCAAGTATAATCCATGATCAGTTCATCGAACTTCAATACCCAAAAAGAATGTTAAAGGACCAAGATCTTTTAAGGAAAAATGATGAGAAAGGGAATTGATAAACCGGGAAATGTGGTGATCATTATTGCCAGTGACGATGATGTCATCTACATAGACTAGCATGAAGAGACGAACGCCATCTATTATTGCCAGTGACGATGATGTCATCTACATAGACTAGCATGAAGAGACGAACGCCATCTTTGTTGTAAAGAAAGAGTGATGCATCCGCCAAAGAATTGGTAAAACCATAGTGAAGAAGGAACATCCTTAGCTCATTGTACCACGTACGAGGAACTTGTTTAAGTCCGTATATAGCCTTGCGCAAATGACATAGAGCTTGAGGATTGTCCTTGTCTTGAAAGCCCAGAGGTTGAGTCATAAACACAGTTTCTTTGAGGTTACCCTGCAAAAACGCATTTTTAACATCTAATTGTCTAAGCGACCAATTATGAGTTACCGTCATGATGAGTATAAGTCAAATCGTTGCTGGTTTACAACCAGGCTGAATGTATCTTGAAAATCTATTTCTTCATATTGGGTATAGCCTTTGGCAACTAAGCGTACTAGCGTTCAATAGAACCATCTTGTTTCCTCTTGATAGTAAAGAACCATCTACAACCTACAACATTTGAAACATTATTAGGTTTAAAAAGATTCCAAGTATGATTTGTGAGATGAAAATTAATCTCATTGTTCATCTTTTGACGCCAATGGGGTATCTTCAACGCCTCATAAACTGAGCTAGGGATGAAGTCTGGTGAAACGCTGGTCGACGCGTGGAGGTTGAGCCTCTGAACCGCTATGGAATGTCGAGAGCTGCGTCGTGGTGGAGGTTACGGAGCGGGAGCTGCATCTGCACCCGGCGAAGACGGCGCTGTGATATGCTGATATTTTGACCGTTTTCTAACCCTGTTTTCCGGTGTTTCCATGGTGTTTTCGTTTTCTTTTGTTTATTTGTTAGGACTTTTAGCCCAGAAACGAAGAAAGGGAGCCAATGGAGCCAATGATTCAAAAATGAGGAGAAGACAAGAAATCAGCTCTTAAAGGACTAAGGATGCATTCGAAGGTTTAAGTGCGCTGAACGCAACCAAGACTTAGAGATTTCTAAAGATCCAAGACGATCGAAGACCCGTTCGGCCGCGATCGGGCTCTATCCTAAGGTTTCAACAGATCACCTGCTTGCGGAACAAGTAAAGGAATCTTCCAGAAGAACCTAGAGCTCGACCGAATCATACCAATTCGGTCGGGCTGTGTCTGTGGCAGCTATATTCGAAGCTAGGGTTAAGGCGCGTACACTTGTTCAAAGTGGATAAGCACGAAAAAGATCTAGAACTAGGATATTCTTTGTGAGCCCGAGCGAATCATATTGAATTCGCTCGGGCGTTAAGGATATTAGAAGTAGATCTCGATCCTCTCTTTCCCCTATAAATAGAGGCTCTCTGAACTCGTTGTAAATCATTCAGAAAATTACAGAAGTGACGAAAAGTTAATAAAAGGTTGTTTTCTTTATATTTAGGTTTCTGCTTATATTAGAAATCCCTCTAGGGATTGGGGAGATGCTCCTCTAGGGCTAAGGTCCCTATGAGCTGAGTAGTCTCTCTAGTAGGGGGAATAGGGATCTGTCCCTAAGGGTTTTAAACCCTAGATCTGTAGATCTTTCACGAATAGATGAGTTAATGCCTTCAAGGGTTCGAATCCACGGAGGTACTAGATTGATCACGGGAAGGTCATCTAAGAAAGTCTTCATCATGAGTTGACTAATGATAAGGCTTTTTGGCCAACTGTCTTATGATCCTAGGCTAGACTTTGACTCTTATCGGAGCGCTGTCTACCTGAACATCAAAGGTAGTAGATAATGATCACGGGAAGGTCATATCTAAGAAAGTCTTCATCATGTGTTGACTAATTGTTAAGGCTTTCTGGCCAACTGTCTTATGATCCTAGGAGGGGCAGTGACTCTTAGCGGAGCGCTGTCC
>CM071721.1:8457685-8471286 GCA_036630335.1 Physaria fendleri | reverse complement strand
ATATATAAATGTATATGACTATTAAATCAGAGACTATAATGGGGGGAGTAAGAGGGTTGACATCAAATCCGTCCCGATATCTTTTATTTGATTCGGTCCATCACCGTATCCTGTTCTATACCGAAACCCTAAACCATTCATTAAACTTAATATGTTATAGTTGGACTGTTAATACTTCGGCCACACTTACGGGAAATAGTCTTACACACATGAGTCTAAAATAAAAAATGACGAAATTATAGAAATTGTCATTTCCGTTTCCGAATTTTATAAAGACTGTTATTTTGAAATTTTGTGAAAAGTAACGCCACAAACATCTCTAAAACCAACGTGCCATTGCCCGCAAAAAAAATCAGCGTGCTCTGAAATTTACAGATATTTACGATATAACTGTCCATAATGATCAAAACGGACCGTTTTGATAAGATAAAATCATAAATATATGTAATCTCAGGAACAAATTGGTCTTCTTTCGTGGACAGTGACACGCTGTGTCATATACAAAAATGACAATTTTAAAGTACGTCTAATAAAATTGCAATTTGTCTAGTTTCATTCTATTCTTGTTTAGCATATTTAGTTTCAAAATTGTCTCACAAATGACAGAATATATAATACTCTCTTAAAAAAAAATTAGTTGATCACTGAAAAAAAAAATTGCAAAATTATAAACCAAAACTAATAACTGCTAAAATATATTTATAAAAAAGTATAAAGTAAGGGAACTAATCCACTAATTACACAAAAGTTTTCAGGAGAAAAGGGAAAAAAAAAAGATTACAGCTACAAAAACACTAAATATTAAACCAGATGGATGATCACATAGGAGTCCATGATTCAAGCGTTGGATAAATCGGATAACTATCCGATTCTACGGCGGATCCTCCACCCATAGGAGCTGAAACAGATCCTAAATCCGTAACGTTGTTGTTAACTTGTTGATGATTAGACAAAAACGACGACGTATCTACTAGCGTAGGAGATTGATCCATTTTCCTCCAAGACGGTGGTAGTCTTGTACCGAGCCTATACGGTTCCGGCTTCACAATCGTTGATCTATTGAAAGAACCAATAGACTTAGCGCCGGTTACTTGCTGAACCATTTCTCGGAAATTATCCGCGTCCGCCATTATAAACGTAGTCTGAGATTTCTTTAAAGAAACTCGAGATTTACGCTTTGCTGGTTTGTCACCGGAAACACCAGGACCACGTTTTCGTTTCGCGGCGGAGATATCTGGATCTGAGACGTTAGAGAGAGTTTGAGGTAGAGGAGGAAGAAGATCGGTGGTTGAATCGAAGAAAGAGGAAACGTTAGAGAGAGTTTGAGGTAGAGGAGGAAGAAGATCGGTGGTTGAATCGAAGAAAGAGGAAGGAGAAAGAGGAGAAGCGGTGGAGATGGAAGTGTGAAGAGCTTTAGAGAGTAAATCACTCTCGTGAGAGAAGGATTCGGAGATTAACCATGATGAATCTATGTTGTTGAAGCTTTGACGGTATGACCATGGGTCAACGCTTGCTAATCCCTCCGACGACGACGCCATTATTTGAGTAAATCAATAGAGACGAAAGTGATGAGGAAGCAGAAATGGAGGTAAGGAGAGATCATATAAATAGGAGCAGAGTTGTACGGAACTCTGACTCAGCTCTCTGTTTTCTTTAGTCTACGCTCTTATTAATTAACGACCACGACGTCACTAATATCTACCTAAACATTTTTTAAACAATTGATTTATGAAATAATTCATCTCAAACAAATATTAGTACCACTATTTGTTTTCCAACCACATCATTTCTTGCTATAATCAACATTTATTTAAACAATTCAAATTATTATTTTCAAAAATAAATATTATTGGTAATAATAGGGAAAGTATATAATATCCGATCTAGAACCTGTTGAAAATAGGAAATCTGAATACTAACAAAGTTTCATTTGACCCCAAAAAAAATAAAAATACTAACAAATTTTTATGCCAAAAAAAAAAAACAAAACACTAACCACAAATATAGATATAGTTCATTATTAAATCTGAATACTAAAATAATATTGTAAATAGAAATAGATAAATATATAAATATTAATCGTAAACTCAAACTAATTATTTTATATACATAAACAATAATTATTATATCCCAATAAATGAGATCAACACTATACTCAAAAACACTTCAAATTTTCTAATTAATTTCATCAAATTGTATTAGATGATTTATACAATTTAGTTATATAAAATCCAAATCTAATACATTTATATAAATATATATGAAGATAAAATGATCTCTTATACATAATAATCAAATTAGATACTTGTATGTACACAAAATACCCATCTTTTCTATTACATCTGAATTATCTCAATAGAGTTTAAAATTACATATGACTTATATATTAAAAACAATGATAGCAACTATTGTATATTTATGTATAAGAGTTATCATAATAAATTATTAAACAAATAATTTAAAAATTATTAATAAATTAAAATCAATAAAAATTAAATCATTATGAAAAGATAGGTCGTAAAATAAAATTCTAAGAAGATAAGTGTCACATTTAAAGTTTTTTTTTCCATTTATAAACAAAAGTTACAAGTATTATCAAAATAATATTTTCCATTAATACACAAGTATTTCACAGGTTCGATTCACGTTGGAAGGGGAATTATTCTCAAAAAGGAAAACAACATGGTCTTGTCCCTGTCCTGAGAGGATGTACGGCCCGTAAGGGCTTTTTTTTTTTTTTCCTTTGGTCAACAAGTATTAATCAGAGGACTTGAATGATTTTTGCGGTTGTATTGATTTTAAAAAGCTTCAAATAATCGGGTAGTGGGAGAAAAGAGAAGTCTATATCAGATATTGTGTTTTCTTTGTCTGCCTAAAATAGACATATATATATGTCAGAAATTACATGGAAGAACATATATTGGTAGCCTCTCGATCATAAATCCATAAATGGTTGACCCATTTTAAATCTCTTTTCACCTTCATTTTTTCAAAAAATTATGTCATTTATTGCATTCACATATCAATTCTTTGGTCTATTTAAATTGTTTGACCTATTTAAATAATATATACAATTTGATTGTTGTGACATGTTATCTTCTATCTGTTTACGTCGATGTCTAATTATTTTGTAAATTTGGAAATTTATAAACTTTTATTACAAGAGATATATTGTAATGAGATGTCTAATTATTTTGTAAATTTGGAAATTTATAAACTTTTATTACAAGAGATATATTGTAATGAAAATTTGAGGACACATACATGCATGTAATGAATTAGCAAAGGAAAATCTGAAACCTGACAAGTGTAAAATGGCTGTAAGGTGGGAATCAGAAAAAGACTATGTATAAACTTTTATTACAAGAGATATATTGTAATGAAAATTTGAGGACACATACATGCATGTAATGAATTAGCAAAGGAAAATCTGAAACCTGACAAGTGTAAAATGGCTGTAAGGTGGGAATCAGAAAAAGACTATGAGGCTTACGCCATGAATCATGCAATTGCAAAATGCATGAACGATTTAAAATTATTATATGTCACATCATTAGTCTTTTTCTTTTCTTTTCCATAATGAAAATTTTAAAATTTTATTGATTTATTAAAAGTAAGTATATATTTTTGAAAACAAAGGAGTCAAGCACATCAATTCTGTGGTTAGTCTAGTTGTACAATACTTGAAAAGTCCCGATCATTGACAATCAACAATTACTATGATTATGAGTTGCTGCAAACACATCAAATGTATAAATAAAATTATTTAACTTGACTTTCTACTAATAGTACTAGGCATGGGAAAAAGTAATTCGAACAGAAGAACCGAACCGAAAAACAGTATTCGGTTCGAATCCGGTTTCTGAGAAATACCCGAATAAATCTTAAAATTAGGGATCTGCGGTTCTCGGTTCGGTTCGGATAATAACCGAGAGAAATATTTATGTAAATATGGGTAGTTTTGATTTTCGTCTGGTATTTTGGTTAATAAATAACAATTTAGTAACCCCTGACAAAAAAAAAAAACCATAATATCCGAAGTTACCCGAAATTTTCAGTTCTCGTCGGATATTTTAGTAACCAAGTAGCCATTTGGTAACCATAATATCTGAAACTTTCGGTTTCAATCGGGTATTTGGTAACCAAGTAACCATTTGGTTACCAAAATATCCGAAATTATCCGAAAATTTTGGTTCTTATCTGGTATTTTGGTAAGCGAGTAACCATTTGGTACCAAGATCCGATGAGAACCGAAAATTTTGGATATTTTCGGATATCAAGTATAATACCTGAACTGAAACAGAAATCTTCACTTGCATTGAAGATCGTGCACTCTTCACATTTATCTTCGTTGTGTAACTTTTGTAAACATACTAATTATGTGTCAACAAACTGTGAAACTATACATTTTTTTTTTTTGGGGTCATCTTATTAGTTCTTTTGTTTAGATTTCACTAATTTGCAATCCGAATATAATTTCATTTGGAAACCCTATTCTTTGTATCAACTAAAAAAGATTCGAGTTAAATGGTTAAAGTAAAAAATACATTGATATTTTTTTGTTTAATCAGAGATTATTGGTCATAAGACTAGGTGTTTGAAATAATTGATTAGTATATTTGATATTCCATGTTTTACAAAATATAACAATGGGATTTCAAAAATAAATGAAGCGATTAAAATTTTAAAAAAGGAGAAAGTCTGTCAGATTGGTCATAAAAAATGCAGAAATTGAGATGATAGATTCTGAGGATACTGACCTAAAAAAGGAAAGAAAAAGGATTTAAATGGGAAAATCAAAGTCAAGAGAAGCCAGCGATGTCGTCATCTTTAAAAATGATGTAATCATTACACCATCATGACGATTTCGATTTCTGCAATGGGCTTCAAATTGAAAACCCATGACGATTTCGATTTCTGCAATGGGCTTCAAATTGAAAACCCAATAATCCTTAATGGGTCTGTGTACATATCAAACAGCCCAGGGGCAAATTAGCGAGGTTGATTTTATGATATGCAGCCAATTGTAGATATTAGTTATTTCAAAAACACTCTTATACTAATTCCGTTTAATCATTCTCTACTGCAAACATTTTTTTTTTTTGCATACATATATATTTTGTATTTTGAAAATATGGAGTTGGTTTTTTTTTATTTTATGAATGATTAAATTGAATAGTGTGAAGGTATTTTTGAATTTTATATTTTAAGGAGGGGAATATAAAAAAAGGAAGAAATTTTGAGACACTAAAAAGTCCATTAAGAGTTCAAATTTCTACGCCGACCAAAAAAAAAAAAAGAGTTCAAATTTCTACACCAATTAATTTATATATTTTATAGAGGATGCTCCTAGGCACGAAGACCGAGGCGCTGCTCTGAAAACTTCTGATCTGCTTTCTCCGATGCTGGGCGGCGGTTTTCGCCATTGCCGCCGCCCTAGGATCCTCCGCAGCCTCCTTATCTTGTACCTGCTCTGCTCGTTGCTCATGATTCCGACCCCCTCAACCACCCCTACGATGGAGTTCATTAATTTCCTTGGTCGGGTTAGTCTTTCCACCACCACCGTCACTGTGTTTGTTCAATCTCATCTCAGATCTATACCGAAAAAGCGGTGAATTTGTCAGTGGTTCCTCCCTCCTCGAGTCTTAGTCGAGCTGACAAGATCCGTGTGCTATTCGTAAAATTTGTTGAGGTCACCGGCTATTTACTCTCTCAGAAGCTTCACCGCTCTAACCCATTGTTTGACACGGATACTCTCATTTCTCCTATCTTTGAACCGGTGTCGACACTCTGTAACTGTAGCTCGCTGGCGTGGTATTTCCATTCTCCGGTGGTGATTTACTTTGACTCGAGTTTTAAACTTGAGATGATTATGCCCCAGTTATCGTCACTTTTGGGTGATGAGTCCGACAATGACTCAGTTCAGCGGTTTGTTCAATCAATCTCTCACCGTCGACCGTGGTGTAGCGACAACGTCGATGTATTCTCAGAGGACGGTGTATACGGTAACGCCAAACCTAATTTGTTGCTTAAATTCTTGGGCCTTTGCAGCCCATTTACCTTTATTGGATATTGGGTATTAGAGATGATCTGGACTTTAGGTAACGTGGGCTCGTTTCTTCATGATCGAAGTGTTGTGATTGCCCACATTTACTGGTTTAGTGTTCTTATGCACTTTGGAAAGTTAGTCTCCTTACCTGTATTAGCTTCTACGGTAAGAGAGAGCCTGGTATCTATGGATCCCGTTCAGAGAATCCGATCTCCGGTGCGAGTTATTACCGCCCAACGACTACACTCTCGTTTGAAGAGTTTTATAACAGCATCAAAGAGAGCCTTGACTGGACTCCTTATAGCTGCAACATCTCGGTTTACCTTCGAAAAATGGGAGAGCATTTGCTTCAATCATTTGGACCTCATAGAGAATATCCTCGATGCTCATCATCGACAGTCTATGCCTTTCGAAGAACTATAATCTTACTTTTTGCTTGCTATTGTATCTCGATTTACATTTTATGGTTTTAGTTTATGGTTTGAAGACGCCAATAAACTAATTCGTGTATTTGTAATCGATTAGTTTAATTAATGAAGTATGAAGTTTGCTGACCAAAAAAAAAAAGAGTTCAAATTTCTTGGTGCATGGTCTTGGGTGGGATACCAAGACAGAAACGCTTATTGAGGACTGCAAAGCTGTATTTGATAAGAACTCAGGAAAATCTAAAGGGTATGGGTTTATTCTGTATAGATCTCCATAAAGTTTGTATTTTAACTGAATTTGCAATAAATATTAAGAATAATTCAAAGAAATTTTTTAAAAGTTATTGGATTGACCCATTAACTATTGTTCTAATTCCCAAAGAAATAAAAGCAACGGTGCGCCTGGAGTTCATGGACATCTCTTGGCTGGTAACCAAACTAGGATGGCTGGTCCTGCGGCGTAGGTTCTAAACCCGGCCATTGGACAGGCCTTGACAGCTTTGCTGGCATCGCAGGCAGCTGGTTTGGCTTATATGGGCCACCACTAGGTGTATCATATATCCATTCAGGTAGGCAATGAATTTCCAGTTGGTTTATTGTCTTTCTTCAGTATATATTTTATCAGCAACCGACTTACTAATGTCTAAGGATGACGACTTTTGATGTCCTAATCGACATGGTTTTGGTTTTGCATTGGAGTTTTGGGGATTTATCAGTGTTTGTTACAACTTGTTTTTCCTCTTATTTCTTAAGTTCTCGACAATTTGTCAAGCTATTGGCTTTTTCTTTTCTTTTTTTCTTTTTTTTGCAGTCAAGTGTTTGGATCACCACAACATGCTTCAGGATGAAAATGTAAGTTCAAAAATGTGTAGAACAGTATCTTTGGCTATCCACAACTAGAACTCTCTTCCCTATATATGTTCTACTTTATGATTATTGCCAAAAATTAATTTAATATGATTACAGATCCACAGTAACTACCATTACTATTCAAATCAGAGGGTTTATCTATGAATCTAGAGAACATAAACATGTGGTATATAGCCATCAGTACACAAAATTTGATAACCAATCTACACTCCTAAAGATTGGACATTTTAATCATATTTTAAGGTAAGTAATCAAACCTTAAAAGTTAATCTAAATGCCCACAAAGACATAGAACTTAATTGATGGAAGAGTGTAGCACATGAGAGGCATTACTACAGTCTAGTAGAACTTAATTGATGGAAGAGTGTAGCACATGAGAGGCATTACTACAGTCTAGTGTCACTTTCTCAATCAAAACGCTCTGTCTCTCTCTCTCTCTCTTCTCAAAACAAAACGAGAACACAAGGAGAGAGTGTTTCTCTATGCACTTATCATAGTTTCGTTTCCCTTTTGAGAAAGAAGAACCCAAAGTTGTCTTGTTTTAGATCTACTCCTTTTAAGCTACACCTCGTTTGCCCTTTTCTCCAAGATTGTTCCTTTTTGTTTTTGCTTTAGTTTTGATTTCTCCTTCCTTCGAAAAATCTCTTCTTTCGCAAGGGTTTTGATTCTTCATCTGTTCCGACTTCTATATTTAGTATCTGCATTTGATAGCCCTCGATGTTACATGCAATTCCCAACTCTCTTTCAGATTGCTACAACGAGGTGATTTCTCGCCAATTTCCTTCCGATTTGGTTGCTGGGTTTTGTTGTTTTCGTCTCTCTGTTGCATGTTTGGCACCTCGACCTTAGAAAAAAGGTTACTTTCGCCTCAGATTTAGGCTCGATTTGATGAATTCATCTTCTTTTTTTTTTTTTTTTTTTTTTTTTTTTTTTTTTTTTGTCATGTATATTTGATATTTCATGTTTTACAAAATAAACAACGGGATTTCAAAAATAAAAGAAGCGATTAAAATAAAAAAGGAGAAAGTCTGTCAGATTGGTCATAAAAAATGCAGAAATGGATGTGATAGATTCGGAGGATACTGACCTAAAAAAGGAAAGAAAAAGGATTAAATTGAGAAAATCAAAGTCAAGAGAAGCCAGCGATGTCGTCATCTTTAAAAATGATGTAATCCCTACACCATCATGACGATTTCGATT
This sequence comes from Physaria fendleri, assembly GCA_036630335.1. Lineage (NCBI taxonomy): Eukaryota > Viridiplantae > Streptophyta > Magnoliopsida > Brassicales > Brassicaceae > Physaria > Physaria fendleri. Next base: position 8,462,742 of record CM071721.1, on the reverse strand, counting down.
TCTGCAATGGGCTTCAAATTGAAAACCCAATAACCCTTAATGTCAACCCAATAATTTTGAGACCCTAACAGTCCATTAAGAGTTAAAATTTCTTGGTGCATGGTCTTGGGTGGGATACCAAGACATAGACGCTTATTGAGGACTGCAAAGCTATATATATTTGATAAGAACTCAGGAAAATCTAAAGGGTATGGGTTTATTCTGTATACTAATCAATTGCAGTCAAGTATTTGGATCACCACAACATGCTTCCGGATGAAAGTGTTAGTTCAAAAAGTGTAGAACAGTATCTTTGGCTATCCACAACTAGAACTCTCTTGCCTAGATATGTTCTACTTTATGATTATTGCCTAAAATTAATTTAATATGATTACAAATCCACAGTAACTACCATTACTATTCAAATCAGAGGGTTTATCTATGAATCTAGAGAACATAAACATGTGGGTATATAGCCATCAGTACACAAATACCAATCTATACTCCTAAAGATTGTACATTTTAATCATATTTTAAGGTAAGTAATCAAACCTTAAAAGTTAATCTAAATGCCCACAAAAGACATAGAACTACTAATTGATGGAAGAGTGTAGCACATGACATGAGAGGCATTACCACAGTCTAGTGTCACTTTCTCAATCAAAACGCTTTCTGTCTCTCTCTTCTCTTCTCAAAAACAAAACGAGCATAAGGAGAGAGAGGTTGCTTTGTAAATCTCTCTATGCACTTATCATAGTTTCGTTTCTCTTTTGAGAAAGAAGAACCCAAACTTGCCTTGTTTTAGATCTACTCCTTTTTTAAGCTCCAATTCGTTTACCCTTTTCTCAAAGATCGTTTTTTTTTTTTGCTTAGTTTTGATTTCTCCTTCCTTCGAAAAATCTCTTCTTTCGCAAGGGTTTTGATTCTTCATCCACAGTAACTACCATTACTATTCAAATCAGAGGGTTTATCTATGAATCTAGAGAACATAAACATGTGGGTATATAGCCATCAGTACACAAATACCAATCTATACTCCTAAAGATTGTACATTTTAATCATATTTTAAGGTAAGTAATCAAACCTTAAAAGTTAATCTAAATGCCCACAAAAGACATAGAACTACTAATTGATGGAAGAGTGTAGCACATGACATGAGAGGCATTACCACAGTCTAGTGTCACTTTCTCAATCAAAACGCTTTCTGTCTCTCTCTTCTCTTCTCAAAAACAAAACGAGCATAAGGAGAGAGAGGTTGCTTTGTAAATCTCTCTATGCACTTATCATAGTTTCGTTTCTCTTTTGAGAAAGAAGAACCCAAACTTGCCTTGTTTTAGATCTACTCCTTTTTTAAGCTCCAATTCGTTTACCCTTTTCTCAAAGATCGTTTTTTTTTTTTGCTTAGTTTTGATTTCTCCTTCCTTCGAAAAATCTCTTCTTTCGCAAGGGTTTTGATTCTTCGTCTGTTCCGACTTCTATATTTAGTATCTGCATTTGATAGCCCTCGATGTTACATGCAATTCCCAACACTCTTTCAGATTGCTACAACGAGGTGATTTCTCGCCAATTTCCTTCCGATTTGGTTGCTGGGTTTTGTTCTTTTCGTCTCTCTGTTGCATGTTTGACACCTCGACCTTAGAAAAAAGGTTACTTTCGCCTCAGATTTAGGCTCGATTTGATGAATTCATCTTCGTTTTTTCCCCCTACAAAGCCTATGGATTCTCAGAGTGGTATTGTTAAAGAAGCTAAATCTCATTCCTTAAATAGGCAAGGCTCTCTTTACAGTTTAACACTTGATGAGGTTCAAAACCACTTGGGGAGTTCCGGTAAAGCTCTGGGAAGCATGAATCTGGACGAACTACTCAAGAGTGTCTATTCTGTTGAAGCTAATCAGCCCTCTTCCATGGCTATCAGTGGTGCAGGAGCTGCTCAGGAGGGTCTTTCCCGACAGGGAAGTTTGACTTTGCCAAGGGATCTCAGCAAAAAAACTGTTGATGAGGTCTGGAAAGATATTCAGCAGAACAAGAATGGTGGTAATACTCATGAGAGGAAGGATAAGCAGCCTACACTTGGCGAAATGACGTTAGAAGACTTGTTGTTAAAAGCAGGAGTGGTAACTGAGACTATACCTGGTTTGAACCATGATGGTCCTGGTGGCGGAGGTGGTGGTAGTGCTGGTTCAGGTATTGATTTAGGACAAAACATAACTCAAGATGGCCCATGGGTTCAGTATCATCAGCTCCCATCTATGCCACAGCCTCAAGCATTCATGCCATATCCGGTTGCAGAAATGCAAGCCATGGTGTCTCAATCTTCTTTAATGGGTGGTTTGTCAGATACACAAACTCCTGGAAGGAAGAGGGTAGCTTCAGGGGAAGTTGTGGAGAAGACTGTAGAGAGGAGGCAGAAGAGAATGATAAAGAACAGAGAGTCTGCTGCTCGTTCCCGAGCTAGGAAACAGGTGAGAAACCACTTATGTAATTGCAACTTTGTCGTTGTTATTGGTCTTGTCTAGTCATACTTGTTTTTTTCACCTACCCTGTCATTGGATGTTGAAGAGCAGGCTTACACTCATGAGCTAGAGATTAAAGTTTCGCGGTTAGAAGAAGAAAACGAAAGACTCAGGAGGGAAAAGGTAACACATTCACCCTTTTAATTACACATGGATTGATCAAATTTTGATTGCTATGAACTTGATAGGGGTGATCATTAATTAGTTCTGGATTCGGATTAGTTTGACCCAAAAAAAAGCAGATGAATGATGCTAGAAGATGCAGGAAAGTATCAAATAGGGCACAATCATAGTATACAATAGATGATAAAAATGTTACCATGCACAAGAGAAAGATTGAATAGGTTTAGACGAAACATCTAAAAGTTTAAGTCTTTGCCCGCTTCATTAGTTCTTGTAAGGATTGTTAGGCTCATCAGGAAGAACACATAATAGACCGTCTTCCTTTACTGAGGAAAAAGTTGGATTTGCTGGTTTATATTTGCCGTGAACTTAGGTTCTCCAATTTTGTCTGCTGTCTCTGTGGTCATTGTTAATCCTTACATTACTTTGCAGGAGGTGGAGAAGATCCTCCCAAGTGCACCACCGCCTGATCCCAAGAGGCAGCTCCGACGAACAAGTTCAGCTCCTTTCTGATCTCAGAACTCTTTGATTTTGGTCTTCTATATCGGTTTGGTTATAAAAGAGAGAGGAAAACAGCTTTGTTTCTTTGTACATTCCGTAGACTTTCTTGACTTGGAGCAATTCTGTTAACTTTATTTAAAGCATTGTCTTGAGTTATTTTAGTAGCAGCAGCTATCGAATTCATCACAAGAACTTGTTTGCTATATGTTCTGTGTAGCCAAGCTTGAAGTTAAATCAGGTGTTCAATGCCAAAGAAATTAACATGACCAGCAATCTCATAGGAGTCTTGGTAATGTTTGTGTTGCGTCGGTCTGATCACATACGTACATTTTAAACCGTTGAAAATCCCATCCATCGTCTACCGAGACAAGCAATCACTTTCTTCTTCTTCTTCTTCAAAAAGATGAAGCAAAATCTTTAGTCTCCAGCAAATTGCAGAAATTTTCAATGCGCTTGCCCAGCACCACATAAATGGGGGCTTTTTTTTTTTTTCCTCTTACTGAAAATTACAGCTTTGGCATAAGCTGTATTCGTCTGAAAATCTAATTAGAGCAGACTGCAGAGTCGAGCTAAAACTACGCCGTTTCAGGTTCTACTCTTCTTCCTCTGGTTAATTAGAGCAGACTGCAGAGTCGAGCTAAAACTACGCCGTTTCAGGTTCTACTCTTCTTCCTCTGGTGCCTTCGTTTCCTTACTACTGTTTTGTTTTCAATCCCAATCGGATTTGAATTTCACTCCTTTATCAGTAAACAGTCCAAAGGATCGATTTTTAGCTTGATTAGATTAATTGGCGTGCAGCAACCTAGGAAACTGGGGATTATTAGGGGTTTTCTGGAGTTGTTGTCTACTAGGTATTCGTGTAAATGGCTTATAGAAGAAGAATATCTGAAGTGACTCTCTGTGTTTCTTGAATTATTATTTTTTTCCCCAATTTTGCTTTTCTTGTAAGCTCACCATCTATGATTTTAGCCTTCTTTCTGGGAATTGAGTAATGGAACTCCAGTTACTTTAATTCAAAACCTAGCTATTTTCCTATTTGTTTATCAGCTTGTAGTTTTAATCCAGACAAATTGGTTCTTCTCTCAACTAAGTTGCTGGTTGATGTTACATCGGATTGTGAAATTGATGTGCTGAATTTTTTTTTGGGTCAATTAAGTAGCAACATCTGGGTCAGAAGACCATTTATTCTAGCTGTTTCATGGGATTTGCCATCACGGTGACATTTCCTAAGTGGGGAATTAAGTTCTTGCCAAAGAGGAGTTTCAGAGACAAAGGTTCACGGTGACATTTCCTAAGTGGGGAATTAAGTTCTTGCCAAAGAGGAGTTTCAGAGACAAAGGTGCTTTGTCTATTCCCATTTTCTTGGAGTTTTGTTCCCTCTGCCGTTTCCTTCATCCTGGACAGCCTCTGTTGATCAGACATCAAAGGCAAGTTTCTAGCTTTTCAAAGCATCAGCGTGTGTCTTGCTTTTTGTACACTGATCCGCCAGGAAAACATTGCGAAGAGGATTTTGGCAAAATCTCTGAAAATCTCGTGCAAATTCTCTGTATATTTGTCAATTAAGGCAGGCCTGGTACCTCCATTGTTTCATTTATAAAGTAATCATATTATAGGACTTAATATGGAGTAGTGAAGTCCTTAGAGCTCCAAGTATGCTTAAGGCTTGTCAATTCTTGTGAGATGTAAATGCATCTTACAAGAAGGTCTTAATGTGGAACTCATGTGGATCTCTTACAATTTTTCAGGAGGATGTCATGGACAGTAATAAAAAGCTCAGTTGGTGGAGACAGATTCGATCCAGCGTCAGGTTCTTCAAGTAATAATAGCTCCAGAGGTCTCAGGTTCTTCAAGTAATAATAGCTCCAGAGGTCTACGGCTAATCAAAGCTTTGGAGGTTCTCAGAACTAAGCTTCTTGTGAAAATTCAGGAGATAAAGAAAGAT
>CM071721.1:8425638-8445993 GCA_036630335.1 Physaria fendleri | reverse complement strand
TTATATGACACGTGTCGCGATCTCGTTGAGTATCGTGTTTGAAACTCAACTTTATATAATAAGATTAGATTGCTTTCCTTTTTTTTGGCAAGAAGATTGCTTCCCTTTCTAAATATTACATAAACATTGTAATATGTATATAAACAACAAAATCTAAGTCTTGGGGAGAAAGAAAAACTGATACAAAATGTCTACAAAAACAATAATGTTTCTTGTTTTGAGTCTTTTACCTCTTTCGGTGTCAGTAGCCTTCGTACATTCTGATAAAAGTATGTTACCTCTGAGATCATTCAAGGTGAGCTTTAAGAATAAGAAAAATGGAGATACACGTCGTTGATTGAATTCAACATAGCATCTTGCTTTTAATGGTTTTGTTATAATAATATTTGTCTTTTTTTTTTTTCTTTTGGGGCAGATAAGTGAAAATGTAACATATGATTGCATTGATATTTATAAGCAACCGGGATTTGATCATCCCTTGCTCAAAAACCACTCAATCCAGGTTGTTTAGATATTGTTTCGCATTTCATTTCCTATATATATATATATATATATATATATATTAAATTTTTTCATTTCCTATATATATATATATATATATATATATATTAAATTTTGATTTTTGAATTTAATGCATATATGTAGATGAAACCATCATTTTCAAGACAAGAAATTAGTACCAACATTACATATCCAAAGGGAATTGGATGTCCATATGGAACCGTTCCAATATTGAAAAATACAAAAGAATATATTTCCAATGCACAATTATTCTCTGAAAAGAATGTTCATCCGCTAACAGGAGATAGACCTGGAGCACATGTAAACAAATCATCATCTCGAATCTGCTTATAGTAATATATTATATCATTTATTTGTCAATATAATCATTGACATTTCGTAGATTGCTGGAGTACGATCAAGTAAAGGTTCCTATCGCGGTGTAAAAGCTTGCGTCGAAGGATATAAACTCGATATCGGCAAAGATCAAGCCTCGTATAGTCAAGTATATATAGGCAGTGGATTGAATAACCAAGTCAATTTTATTCAAGTTGGTTTTATGGTATGATTTTTACATCATCATTATTATTATTATTATCTTGCACAAACTTAATGTAATGTTTTCCAAACAGATAAATCCAAGCGTATTTGGAAATGATGCACTTTGGTCTTATGGATTTTGGATGGTATGCATTTTGGAATATTTCTAGTTTCATAGAATTTGATTTTCTTTCTTTTCTATACTGCCCTTTTAATTAATATTCTGAATTTTGTAAATTTCAAAAAAAAATGTTAAATGAAGATATTTTAGTTTGTTGAGTGTCTATTATTGGTTCTTAGTTATTGAACAATGTTTATTGAGAATAATCGTATTTTAGTAGTATTAATAATTTGTAATTTGTGTGTGTGAAATCTCTAGAAAATATCTATATGATTGACAGAGATTTTTTTTTGATATTTTGTTCTTAATAGGGTAAAGATGGGAAAGGATGTTATAATACGGCTTGTCCAGGGTTTATTCAAACATCGGACATTCCAATAGCCAGACCTTTTTACCCTTTTCCAGATTTTCCTAAGCCCTTATTTTACTCCATCTCTCAGGTATTTGACTGTCACAATTTACATATATATTACTTTATACATATCTAAGTGAGATTTTTCTATTAATACATGAATTTATGTTTGTCTATTGATATTAAAAAGGATCCAAAAACAGGAAACTGGTGGCTTATACATGACGTCAACAATGCCAATATAGGTTATTGGCCAAAAGAGTTATTTAACCTTTTGAGTAACGGTGGAGACATTGTTGGAGTTGGTGGTGTGGTTCAGGCTTCTCCATCTGGTCCAAGTCCTCCAATGGGTAATAGTTATTTTCCGACTAAACATGACAAGGATTCAGCGAAGTTTACGGATATTAGTGTCTTGAATTCGAACTATAAGCGATCGACAATGGATTCTTTTCCTATAGAAATATTGATAGATAGCCCATATTGTTATAGATTAAGAAAAAGCGAAAATCCATTCTATATCAATTATGGTGGTCCTGGTGGTAACTCTTGTGGAATTTAAGCATTTGCAAATGTTTCTGTAAGACTTATTCTAATTTAATAATATAAAATTAAGTTTTCTTTTATATAGTCTTAACATTAATGTTTAATTTCATTGCTCAACTTAATTACAAATTAGAAGATATTTTCTAAAATCATATAAAATGGAAAATAATTAATATTTAACATTATAAAATATTATTCAAATTGTAATAATTTTGTAGTAATACCAATAGCTATCCAACCTAGGCACTCTGATCCTCAAGTAAAAAACATTGGCTAGCTTCTTTTGGATAGTATAAAGTTCAACATCTATACCTGGTTACAATACCATCGAGGTTTATACCTAGTTGTTGGCAGGGCAGTCCCAGTAATACATTTTTTGAGGCCCTTGCCTAGGGCCCCAAAGTTTTGGGGCCCATTTTTTAAAAAAAAAAACTTAGGCAACTGGTATTTATATAATGAAGTTGACGATGCGTGTTGCTTAAAATGTGATTTTAGTGGAGTGGTTAAGTGTGTCTCATTCCAACATGCACCACCAAGTTTCGAGTTTTACATTTTTTTTTTTAAAATAGGGCCCCATAATTTTTTTTTTCTTTAGGGCCCCATAATTTTTTTTTTCTTTGTCTTAGGCCCCGATAAACTCAGGACCGGCCCTGGTTGTTGGGTCAAAACGGTTATTACACCCACTCGCTGGATTATTAGGGTTTATACTCGGACATAAGGTTTTTTTGGAAGAAATAAAACTTCAATGCGAGTGTGAAGCTGAAACATAATACACCACTGAGGATATCGCCACGAGTTAGACCATTTAGTTCACTTTCGAGGGTATCAGTGGCAATCTTTCCAAATGCTTATCCCACTCTGAGATAAATTCTTGAGAGGTCTCGGAATACCCAGTCGTACGATTCTTGGCAAGCATTAAATGTATTGTCATAGTTGCATTTAACCTAATTTCCTTGTGGTGGAGACCACCTATAGTGACCACCTTAGGGTTGATGAAGTGGTGACTGTTGTTCACTATGTCGTTCACCTCATGCTTGGAATATAACTTCAATCCAATGAACTTGTTAATGTAGGTTACCAAATAGGATATGAATTGCAGTCTCATCAATCTCACAACACCAAACACATTGTGACAAAAAAATGATGTGTCGTTTCTGTAATACTTGGCCAGCATGTAAGCTTCTTCTATTACTTTTGAGAGAAAATGTCTAATTTTTGAAGTACATGTAATCTCTTGGTCTTATTTTTAAAACAAGATTACCTGGTGGAAAACTAAACGGTTAATGGTCCAATATATGGATATTTAGTTTGGTAATATAAAAAGAATCAATTAGATAGACTGCCATTATTCGTCACCATCATTAGGGATTTGTCATTAATTTTCTGGCATCAAGAGAAATGCCACACCCATGACAAGAACGGTGACGAATGATCTTTTTCGGTAGATAGAAACGCCACAAGTCCTAATCGCGGTCTTTCACATGTCGCTTTGTGGCAGGAAAGCGCATCCTCGCGGACACTACTAAAAAATGGGTTATTGTTACGAAATTTGTTACATATATTTTTCGTCACAAAATTTGTGACATTTTAGATACAAAAACGTGACTAATTTTTTGTCACAAATTTGTACCTATTTCGTCACAAACTTATGACGAAAAAATGTGTAACAAAATTTGTAGCAAGTTATGACATAATAGTGACGAAATTTGCCTATGTAACAAATTATGACAATTTTGTGAACAAATATATTGTTACATATTTGTTACAAATTTATGACGTATTTAGTTGTCACTATCTGTGGCTTTTTGTGACCAAACATTAGTCACTAACTAAATTTTGTCGGAATTTTGGTTATAATTTTGTGGGAATTAAAAATGTTGGAAATTTGTTCAAAAATATTATTGCAATGGAATTTTGGTTATAATTTTGTGGGAATTAAAAATGTTGGAAATTTGTTCAAAAATATTATTGCAATCGCGGTCCTTCACGTGTCAAGTGTCTCAATCGCGGTTCTTCACGTGTTCTTGTGAGGTTATTTTCGTCCACTCTAAATCAATCATGGCAGGAACAGGGAAATGACAGTTAACAAGGAAACCTCCACAAATGGTAGAATAAAAAATACTCTCATATAAATATCATTTCGAATATAATGCCAGTTTGATAGATTCGCTTTTTGTTTAAAAACGCATTCTCTCTAACATCCGAAGCTCTTTATTTTTTCTTTTGTATAAGATCAACCGCCCACGTGGCTTGTCGGAGGTTTCCGTAGCCCCACCATCGACCTTTTTCGTACATATTTAATAGATCTTGGTTTTTTGAATCATCGGAGACCTTGCTCGTGGGATATCGCGTTGTTCAAAAATGAAGCTTATAGATTCTTCTGGCGATTTCTTTCTTCTTCGATGTTCGTTTCTCCCTGACGATCTCGCGATCATCAGCCTCTGTACGACATGCGTCGACTCCTTGGTGGCGATGCAGTGAAAACTTCTATATTTTGATCGGAGTTCAAAGTCTTCTTCCTCTGGTTCTTTTGGTGATATGGCGCTCAACCGGAGACAAAGGTGGGCGATGGCGAAATTACTATGGTGTAAGAGCGTGAATCTTACGCTCCCCTCCTTTAGCGAAGCCGGTCTTTAGTCTTAGTCCATATCTTTTTCGGTAATCACTACGTATTTTTTCTAAGTGCTTTGATTAAAATGGGTCCCTATAGCTTTCTCAATCGTGATCAGCTCCGTTTACTCATCTCCGCCGAGCCTTCTTCAGGTTCCTTTTGCACTATCTCCAGTGATCAATTGGTCCCATTTATTAAGTTGGTTATCGTTAGCTTAATGAGTTCTTTGGATCCGATTTCATTTTAACTTGAGAACTTGGATATTTCTTCTTCTTCGATAAGTTATCTTTTATTTTAGCAGAAAGATTGGTTAACTTTCATCTTGGTCTTCAAGGCAGTGCTACTCTCTCGTCGTCAACATTATGGCCTCAAAGCCATTACTGTATCGTAGCCATTAGTTTTGGTTCTACCTTCCATGTATTGCTAGCAGTATCTCCCATTGTTTGTAATTTATCGTGTTGGGTCGGATGTAACATAAGCATTAACCTTCATCTTTAAAAAAACTTTTGAGAAAAAAAAATGTCAATCCAACATATCTTGTTGCGCAGAAGGGGCTAAGTTAATAGCTCAGACAAAGAAAATATCCTCAGGAACAATCAGCTCATTCAATCAGATATGTTGTGGAGTTATCATAAATTTTTTTGGTCGTCGCTTTCATTAAATCAATAAAAAAAATTTACATTAGAAATCAAGAACGGGCCTGAGGCCCAAAATAAAAAAATAAAGATTAGGTCGGATACACGAAAACCCTAATTCTAAGGTAATCCGCGCTGTCGTGTTTGTCGGAAACAACCGGATAGGTAGAAGCACTTCACCGTGTCATTAGTAGAGTTAGATCAAAATTACTAACTACGATGACCCTAATTACCAAAATTCTAGTTCATGCACAAGCATTAACATCAACACAATACCGTAGAGCATCGGTTCCGTCTATATCCACTAATTTGGTGTACCTTGTTGTTAATCATACATCAATCCGTAAACTAGAAGATCTTGCTCCAGGGGCTTCAGCTTGGAAATTATTAAATCAACTTTAGAGGCTAGCTTGGGAAGATCGTTGTTGCGGCAATTAGGAGAGTTACGATAACCTGCTTCTTTCTCCAGTCTGTTAGCCTGGAAAGGATGGTTGATGTAGGGATAGCTCTATCTCCCTTTCTTGTACTGAAGTGGATGCATGGATGTGTTGAGAAGCTCGGCGATGATGGGAACTGTTCGGTGTGGGCTTTGCAAGAAGGGGATGGTAGATCTCTTAGGAATCTTCGTCGATGACCACTAGATATCGCTAGATCTGACGAATTAACCCGTTAGTTCTCTCTCTCCAACCCTAATCCTCCGGTGAGGCTTAGTTAAAGAAAAATTCTACTTAACGAATTAACCCGTTAGTTCTCTCTCTCCAACCCTAATCCTCCGGTGAGGCTTAGTTAAAGAAAAATTCTACTTAGATCATCGGTCACGGTTCCGGAAAATCAACTTATGCGCTCGTTTGAAAGATTTACGATCGAAGAGATTTTAGAATGAGAAAAAAGAGAAAGAATTAAATTCAATAATTCCAAAACATATCATAAACTAGATTTGATAAACCCGTACGATGGACGGGTCTTAATCATTAATAAAATAATTTAAATATATTTATTTATTGATTATTAAAATTTTACGTTTTTATTGATTATTAAAATTTTACGTTTACATATTTTGTAAATTCTTAAATTTTTGAATTATTTTTTGATTATATTTATATTTTTGAATTCACAAACAAAACGATACACATTTTTAGATTTGATATAACTTATCATAAATGAAGATAAATAATTAGACACTGTTATAAATAACTAAAAATATAGTTATTGGTACAAGTGTTGTTATGGCATTGAGCTTTGCTTTTCTCACCGTACTGTTTTTTTTTTCTTTTCAAACTCTTTTTCCTATATTTCATCTTGGTTTTAGACTTGTATTGTATTCTCTCTTTGTTAGTATCCAACTTTAGCTTCCGAGGACAATATCGTTTAGTCCATCGGACTAAGATTATACAATGTTGCCTCGTAAGACCTTTAGAATAACATAATTGAATTCATAATTTAAATAGAATTTGATTTCATTGTCTATTCTTGCTGCTAATCACCCAGTTATTAAAGAACATCACCAAAATCCGCAAAGTCATATTTTCGAATCTTTTCCGTATTGATGTGGATAAAAATATTTGACATGTTGCAACAGTAAAAGTAAAACCGGTGGAAAAGATTTTTCTCTGTTTTATAAAAAAAATCATATCAATTTACAAAAGAAAATTTGTCTCAAACCCGCAAAAAGCTTGTCAAATTTGTGAAAAATCTTTTTCACTAACCATAAAAAAATGTAAAATTTAAAACTCGCAAAAAATCTGTAAAATTTAACTAACCATCATCCAAAAAGTGATTATATACCTTACTCTATAGAAACAATGTCTCTTTCCTCTCTCTGTTATAAACCTAGTTAGTCTCCTACTTGTTATAGACTATAGCTCTTCCTCTCTCCGTTATAAATCTAGTTAATCTCCTACTCGTTCTAGTCTATAGCTGACATCTTCTCTGTTATAAATCTAGTTAATCTTCTACTCGTTCTAGACTATAGCTGACATCCGCTTCTATATACGTTCGTGTCAAACACAACTCCGAGGTCAGCTGAATTTTGAAGAATCGCGGCTCCAACGTGTAACATTACAATCTTGTTTTCAAGATGAATTGAGACGAATAAAATCTATTCAATTTATAGATAACTATAATAATACATGTTAAGATACTTAATATTTTTAAAATTATTATTATTATGTAAATATTTCATTTTGATTAAACATTCTAAAATAAAAATGTTAATTTTAATGTTGATTGAAAATTAACTTATCTTACATTAACATTTTTAATTATGAGTATCATGTAAAATGTTAATTACCTAATTTAGATTTTAAAATTTAACATAATTATGAGTATCATGTAAAATGTTAATTACCTAATTTAGATTTTAAAATTTAACATTTTCCGAAACTTCCATTCTATTATTATATATTTTTTTCAAGAAACCAAAAATAATATTAATAAATTGACTTACCAAATTAAAAAAAAAAAATTAGTAATGAACGGTTGGATTAACGTGAACTGATACGTGTCACAATCTCTCTAATTATCGTGTTTGACACGTGACGTGCTCACGGCACTCCAACCTTACTTTATATAATAAGATACTAACATTTTTTTGATATAAAGTTAATTATGTTAAAACGTGTTTAGTTTCTTCTTCCCACACGTTATTTATTTATTTTTGTTACATACCACAAAATATTTTGCCAAAATACCTTTTCATAGTTTGCTAAAATATTTTATATTGTAATTTTTATAATAACACTTTTTGATAAAATTTTGTGTTAAAATATGCTCTTTCTCTTCTTTTTTTTTCCCTTCTCGCACATTATTTATTTATTTATGATAAAATTAATGTTAAAATATAACTAAACATTAGAATTGAAGCATGAATTGCGATGGTGATGGATGATTTACAGGTAGGAGATATGGAAGAGAGAAGGATCTATGAAGCGTTTAGGTAGGAGATATGGAAGAGAGAAGGATCTATGAAGCGTTTAAAGTGAAGCAAGCGGTTCTGCTTTCTGCAACAGAAGCATCTGAGAGTAGATGAGATCATTAATTGCATGTGCTCCTAGGAGGAGAGAAGACATGATGTGAAAACCTAATACAACGAGAGGATGTTCAATGACATAGCTTGTGTATCTTCATCTCTTTAACTGAAACATCAAAACATCAAAATACACAAAGGGAGGTGTTTATTTGAAGAGATGCTTTAGAAAGACAAATCTTTCTAAAACATGTCTTTTGGTTTAGAAAGTCACATATTCTTAAACATGTCTCTTGGTTCTTTATATATATTGATGTTGTTTGATTCATTTTGATTAAGAGAGAGAACTCTAAACAGAGAGAGATAACTCTAAGAATATTCTTCTATTCTTTTGAGAAACTCAAATTAGAGTTTGTCAGAAACTCTGTAAGGTGTGCTACACGGAGTTTGATAGTTGTATCCTGCAAGATAGACGTCCAAAGGTGTGCTACACGGAGTTTGATAGTTGTATCCTGCAAGATAGACGTCCACGAAACTACGTATAGCAGGGACTAATTTCTGTCTTAGGAGATTGCTGCAAGCAAACCTCTATCATTTTGTATAATACTAGGTATCGCTAACCCGTGCAATGCACAGGATCTACTTAATTAAATTTTTAATTAATTAATTTATTTATTCTTATTAAATTATTATATTTTTATCATTTATGATTTTCAGAAATACTTTTTATTACTAAAATAAATATTTTTATTTGATAATAGATCTTACAAAAATAAATTAAAATAATATAAAATATTTTAATTTATATAAATTAAACAACTATTATGACAAATCAATAACACAACGAATATAATAATTGTTCATATTTTTTTATTTTTTTTTTGGCAAGGAATAATAATTGTTCATAATAACATTAAAGTACTAATATCTATATATTTAATTTCTATTTTTTTTTCTAAATACGACTATTAAAATTTAGTTAAATATTAAAAAATGCTAGCCTAAATAATAATTTCTAAAAAATTAATAGAAATAAAAGTTGACAATAAGTTTTTTTTATGAAAATTAATAATTTTTAAAATGTAAAAAAAATTATGAAAAATACTCAACTCTTCTAAATAAAAAGCGACTATAATATTTAGTTTCTAATTTTTCAAAAAAATATATTCTATCCTTCTCAATAATTAAGTTACCAACAATAATTTTTTATCTAAATATAGACAAAAAAAAAATATATTACCTCACTATTTTTTATGCCTTGGTGGTCTTCATTCTTCAATTCATCTAAAAAAATTCTCGTAAAGCTAAACATGAGTTCTTGAGATTACTTTCTCGTAAAGCTAAACATGAGTTCTTGAGATTACTGCATACAGAACCACAATCAACCAAAAGATACTTAAAAATGATATAGTCCATAAATTTTTTCTCCATTTAACCTTGCAAAAATCCTTTATCAAAGGGCCAAATCAAATTTCTTTCTCCCTTGTATTAGCGACACACATGTCCAGTAACCATCGTTGGTTACCAAAACATATATCAGCTTATTCCATCTTTGACAAATCACTTACTGTCTCTTGTTACTTCATTTGTCTAACCTTTTGGAAGTTTCTTCAATTTAAGAAAAAAAAAAATTATCAATCATTCTTCCAAAGACTTTCAAATTACACAAATATAGTGTTTGAGCAAACTTATTTCTTTTTTTCCAGTCAGTTGTAAACGTAACTCACGCCAAAATAACCGTTTGTATAAGCGTACCTGCGATCATCCCTGTCCTTATACCCTGAAACAATCAACATAATTTAAACACATAAAACCATTTTTATGTAGTTAACTCAAAAGTAAAATAAAGAGTAGAATATACATGTAAAAGATGAATGTAGAGATGAATATAAAGTCAATATTTAATTTCCAAATTTTTAATTGAAAATCAATTCTTATTAATCTAAATTAGGAAATTATAATTTAATGGTTGAGATCAAAATCACTTGACACGTATCTCAATCCCATAAATTATGGTCTTTCAAACCTTTCTTTACATAATAAGATATTTAACTTATTGATGTAAATGTTAAATATTATTATAATATCTATTATTGATGTAAATGTTAAATATTATTATAATATCTATTAATAAATATTAAAAATTAAAGAGTAATGTACACATGTATATTATTCTTGGAGATAAATTTCCATTATTAAGTCCATACTTTAAATTTCTTTGGTAAATTTCCATTATTAATCTAAAACATATCATAAAATTTAACAGAAGATTAATTAAATTTTAGATAAAACCAAAAGTTACAAAAAATAATGACATTCCAAAACGCCAGGTGTAAATTAAAATGACCAATAGTACGATAAAAGTTACTTCTTTCCTCCCAAAACAATCTTTCATTCTATCTCTCTTTCTACATCGCCGACGAGGCAGGAACGACGACCAATTGAGACGTTGACCCTTAATCTGATTTTCAGCAGATTTGATTTTTTTTTTTTAGAGCAATCTCTCTCTCTCTCTTTTGGACGAGGATATTAAAGTCTCGCCTTTCGTCTTTCCCGATCTCGTATTGTCCTCTAAGATTATCCCTCTTATCCTTTTTTTGTTTATAAATCTGAGGGAGTTTTAAATCAGATCTGGCGAATGGATAGTAGTTACTCTGTTATTTCCAAAACTTCTTACGTTGAGTTACAGAAACCGACAAATAATGGAATCAAGTTGCTTCCTTCTGATGAAGAAAGCTTCGTTAACGATTTTGACAATACCCGTAATGGTGTTGGCGATGTAGAAGCCGATGATCTTGATTTCGATATCTCTGATTATCCACTCGTTCTTGGCAAATCATCCAATCAAGGATCTGGGATCTACGGTGCTGTTTTTAACCTCACCACTACGATTATCGGCGCCGGGATCATGGCATTGCCTGCCACCATGAAAGTTCTTGGCTTGGTTCTTGGGTTTGTTTTGATTTTCCTCATGGCCATTTTGTCTGAGATTAGTGTTGAGCTTCTCGTTAGATATTCTGTTCTTTACAAGTCCACATCTTACGGCGAGGTTGTTCAATTCGCATTGGGCAAAACCGCTAGGGTTTTGTCTGAGATTTGTATCATTGTTAACAACGGTGGTGTTCTCGTTGTTTACCTTATTATTATGGGCGATGTCATGTCTGGTTCCCTTCATCACGTTGGTGTTTTAGATCAATGGTTAGGTAATGGATTCTGGGATCACCGTAAAGTTTTGATTTTGATTGTTATGATCATCTTCTTGGCTCCTCTCTGTGCTTTGAACAAGATTGATTCCTTGAGCGTTACATCTGCTGCTTCTGTTGCTCTTGCTGTTGTCTTTGTTGTTGTCTGTTTCATTGTCGCCACTATTAAGCTTATCGAAGGGACTATCGACCCTCCTAGGATGACTCCTGATTTTGGTTCCAAAAAAGCAATCTTGGATCTTCTTGTGGTCATTCCCATTATGTCAAATGCTTATGTTTGTCATTTCAATGTTCAGCCGATCTACAACGAGCTCGAAGGTCGATCTCCTCATAAGATGAACCGAGTTGGGAGGATCACAACAGCTATATGTGTTGTTGTCTATGCATCAACTGCAATATCAGGTTATCTCCTCTTTGGTCAGAACACAGAATCTGACATCCTAACCAACTTTGATCAAGATCTCGGCATTCGTTTCAGCTCTGCAGTGAACTACATTGTGAGAATTGGCTACATTCTACATCTTGTTCTCGTCTTCCCTGTGATCCATTTCTCCTTGAGAGAAACAGTCAATACCTTATTGTTTAAAAGCTCGCCTCCTCTATGCGAAAGCAAAAAGAGATCTCTGGGACTTACTGTGGTATTGATGGCTCTTATTTACATAGGCTCAACAATGATCCCAAACATATGGACTGCTTTCAAATTCACAGGGGCAACGTCAGCAGTCTCACTTGGTTTTACATTCCCTGCTCTTATCGCATTACGGCTTGGGAAACAGAGCAATTCGTTAAGCATGGTGGAAAGATATGTGTCGTGGTTGATGCTAATCTTGGCGATAGTAGTTAGCATTGTGGGAACCATTGGCAACATTTACAGCATTAGGAGCAAATCAGATTGATTGATACTTTTTATCTGTTCTTCAGGATCTTGTAGATTTATATAATCAGAGATTCTTTATCCAGTTCAGTTTTGCAGACTGCTACACGTACCTTTAGGATATCAATCAGTGGCGTTTGTCCAGGCAAAGCCTAAAGATTTCCTGTTTGTCTATTCTATGTATACAAACCAGATTTTTATTGAAACTATTATATATAAGCATTTTTTTTTATTTTTTTTTCTGTTTTTAACCAGATTTTGAATTTAACCAATGAATTTTGAGGTGAATGCTAGAATGGTTTGAAGCATCGAGATTGAAGTCCTAAAACTAAGTTCCGGTTATCACTAAAGATGTAATAAACCTGTGATTTGTGACCAAAATTGCAATTTCTTCCATGGACTTTTCTATTATCATCTACAAACCAATGTTTCTGCCAAAGACTTTTCTACCAACTCAGGCCTTTTCCTTGGAGATAGCCCTCTTTCAATCATTTCTTCATTATATTCCCTAGCCATATCCAACATTCCTTTCTGAATCAACGCATCAATCAGAGCGTTATAAGCCGCTGAATCAGGGGTATCCCCAGACTCCTTCATTGTCTTCCATACATGTAAAACTGGCTGAAGAAATCCCCATCTCTCAAACTTTCTCATAAGCATCACGTAAGTGTCCATCTTTGGCCTAACTCCACTCCTTATCATCTTACCGAACAGACTTAAGATCTCACTTGGTCTCTCCAGACCAGCAAAGAGAGATATATAAGTAATCGAATCAGGTTGACATCCTTTCTTTGGCATTTCATCAAGAATTCGATATGCGTCTCTCATCCTCCGGTCTTCACATAGAAGCTTGATGATTGTGTTATGCGTAGCAACATTAGGTTCACAACCTCTGTCCCTCATCTCCCGAAACACCCTGATACCGAATTCAACACCTTGCGATGCTCCAATGGCGCGAATCACAGTGTTATAAGCAACAACATCAAGTTTTATCCTTCTACTCTTCATTTCTTTATACAATTTTACAGCTTTCCACGGTTTTCCACTCTTGCACATTATATCCATGTAAATAGAATAGGAAAACAAATCCTTGGGAACACCTTCAGTATCCATCTTCTCCCAATACTCCTTGCATTTACCCCACCATCCCAATTTCGACCACCCACGTAGAATCAGATTGTGAATCTTAGTATTACTAACATTAAAACCATAACCAATCACATTCTTCCCAAAACAAAGCTCTTCAGCTTCAACCACATGTTTATGCTCGCAAAGCGTGTCAATGAGATTATAAAAGGATGTCTCATCCCTCAGATTGAAATCCTCCAATCTATCATACGCATCAATAGCCTCCTGAACAAGGTGTGCCATCACATAACGCTTAAAAATTATACGAAACGTGACGTGACTTGGCAGAGATTCTGGATTTCCGATCATGCGGTTAATCAAAACCCAAGAAGTTTCGAACTCGAAATACTTACCCAGAATATCGATCATCCGATTGAATGTATCGGTGGTATGTCTAAATCCAGATTCTTTCTCGACCCAGTTGAAAAACTCCAAGGCCTTTTGCCAATCGTTGCCGTAGCAAGTGAGCGTTTCGCATACTGTTTTCTGATCGTAACTAGACTGATCCTCCTCCACCGCCTGACATCGAAGCTTCTCATCATCAACAATGAAATTGGATTTTTCAGATAAAAATCGAAAGGAGAAAGGATAAGCAATTCGAACTAGATTGAATCGTCGCAAATTTATCGACAAGAGCATTATCTCTTGATTTTACACTTGCCCCATTTCCTTCCCTCTCAGCTCTAAACGGACAGAATTAGGGCTCACCTGGCTAATTAACGGGCGACACTAAACCCGATTACCCATTTTAAATCCGGTACTCCTCAAATAGACAAATAATTAGATATTTGGACAATTGAGCCCATCTGTATCTTATTTGCCCATAATGAGCCGGAAATTGATCGACCATTTGAAAAACCGATATATTTCTCCACCAATAGCAAACTATATCCATATAGTAATTTTTCTCCCACCACCAACTATGATCTTCTATGTATTTTTTTTCCTTAAAACTAAAGTTGCAAATTCAAACAGAGCAGATTCTCAAATCGCTGCGACTCAGGAACCGGTGACTTCGGTCCAATCCATCACTAATAGGTTCGTGGTTAACCAGAAACCACACCATTCGATATGATCACAGCAGCTTGGAACTGTCAAGGGTTAGGAAATACTCTGATAGTTCGACACCTAAGGGATATATCTAGTCAATATCATCCCCAGGTTTATTTCCTAATGGAGACTAAACAAAAACGTTCTTACATGGAATCGATTTGCAAGGAATTGAAATGTAAAGATTTAATCACGGTGGAGCCGAATGGATCAAGTGGAGGACTATGCCTGTTGTGGACAGAGGACGTAACAGTCACTGTTCTCTCTACTTGCAGCCGATGGATAGACACTAAAATTTCATGGCAAAACAAAAATTTCTTGCTCACAGGTGTTTATGGTGACCCGGTCACCTCAGAAAGAGAGAAGGTTTGGGAAGAGTTCACATCGATGGGAGAGGACAGGACTGATCCATGGATGGTGATGGGCGATTTCAATGAGTTATACAACAATGCAGACAAACGAGGAGGTAGAGAGAGGCCTGAAGCTTCTTTCTATCCATTTCGATCAATGTTAACAAAATGTGGACTCTTTGAACTTCCTTTCGAAGGAAACCCATTTTCTTGGTTTGGGAAGCGCAATGGAGAGTTAATACATTGTAAGCTTGACAGAGTTGTAAGTAACACAGAGTGGTTTATCTCCTTTCCTGCAGCTATCTCTCTTTATCTCCCTCGAATTGGTTCAGATCATAGCCCCATGTTAACAAAGTTTACTGGGGAGGATCGTCGTAGGCGAGGCCAGTTCCATTTTGACTCAAGATGGGTGAGTAAAGAGGGCTTTATGGAGGCTGTTTGTGAAGGGTGGCAATCTATAGACTCAGCAGATATTGTACAAAAAATTCGTAGTTGCAGAGTTTCGCTGGCAGCTTGGAAGAAAAGCCAGTTTCTTAACTCTCAAGTGCGAATTAGGGATTTGAAGTCTCAGATTGATGAATTAACTCACCGTGCCAGCTTTGATTGGGAGGAGTATAATTCCCTTAAAGTGTGAAGTCTCAGATTGATGAATTAACTCACCGTGCCAGCTTTGATTGGGAGGAGTATAATTCCCTTAAAGTGCAGCTCGCTTCAGCTTATCAAGAGGAAGAAGATTATTGGAAAAACAAAAGCCGAATCCAATGGCTAAAATTAGGAGATCGCAACTCGAAGTTCTTTCACGCCTCAGTAAAACAGCGCAGATCGCAAAATCAGATCCGAAGTTTAGTCAATGAGGTTACGGGACAGACAATCTACGAGGATAAGGAAATGGGTGTATTGGCCAGTTCTTACTTTTCGACTCTCTTTACATCAGAATTGCAACGCTCCTCTCTGGTTCGCACTTCACCTATGTTCTTAGGAGTAGAAGCTAAAGTCACTTCGCAGCACAACGAACAGCTTCTAAGGGTGATAACTGATAATGAAGTCAAAAGTGCAGTATTTAGTATGAGCCCCAATAAATGTGCTGGTCCAGACGGATTTACAGGAAACTTTTATCAAAGCCAATGGAATACTGTTAGTGCCGCAGTATGTGACTTGGTCAGGGACTTTTTTGAGACAAGATCTTTCGATAACAGAATAAACGAGACGACAATCTGTCTTATCCCTAAGAAGCAAAGACCGGTTAACTTAAAGGATTTTCGGCCAATTAGTCTTTGTAACTTTGTTTACAAGATCATATCCAAGGCTCTAGCTTCAAGACTCAAAGCTGTCCTTCCTAGCGTTATATCTGAAACACAAGCAGCCTTTGTGGAGGGTAGATTGATATCGGATAATATACTCTTGGCTCATGAAATTCTACATAGCATGAAGGTAAACAAAGACTTGTGTGAGACGAGTGTGGCCATCAAAACGGATATGATGAAAGCCTTTGACCGAGTAGAGTGGCAATTTTTGGGCTTCAACACGATATGGATCCAACGCATTATGCATTGTGTCACCACTGTCTCTTTTGGGGTCTTGATTAATGGACAAAGATATGGTCATTTCTCTCCATCGCGAGGCCTTCGCCAAGGGGATCCTTTATCACCCTTCCTCTTTATACTATGCACTGAAGTTTTGATCATGCGGTTAAATAGGGCTGAAGAAGCGCAGCACTTTTCTGGCCTTCATCTAGCATCGTCTGCCCCTGCATTATCGCACCTATTATTTGCGGACGACAGTTTATTTTTCAGCACTATTGAAGAACAACAACTTAGAAATCTGTGAGGTATCTTGTCAGATTATGAGGAAGCATCGGGTCAAAAGATAAACTTAGAGAAATCAAATGTTATTTTTGGACCGAAAGTCTCCGCTCCTAATAAAGAGCTTGTCAAATCGATCTTGGGGATAGCACATGAAGGGGGTAACGGTCTTTATCTGGGAATGCCAGAAGCATTCTTAGGATCAAAGACTAAAACCCTAAAGTTTTTGGAAGATAGAATTAAGAGTCGTATTGGCTCCTGGAAAAACAAGTTCTTATCACAAGGTGGCAAGGAGGTATTGATCAAAGCAGTTGCCCAAGCAATTCCTTCTTATGCGATGTCCTGTTATCGGATTCCTCAAGGACTTATAGACAACATCACCGCGGAATTTTCGAAGTTCTGGTGGAGAAATCAAGAAACAGGAAGTGGAATACATTGGCAATCATGGGATAAACTAGCCAGACGGAAAGAAGAGGGGGGTCTAAATTTCAGACACTTAGATGGTTTCAATATGGCTTTGTTATGCAAGCAGCTCTGGAGAGTGTGTAACAAGCCCAATTCGGTCTTAGCAAGGACTCTTAAAGCGAAATACTACCCTCGTTGCAGCTCTGCATATCACGCCAAATTGGGTCAACGTCCGTCTTTTGGTTGGAGAAGCATTTTGGAAAGTCGAGAGCTACTCTGTATGGGTCTTAAGAAGGAATTTGGAAACGGGCTATCAATAGATATTCTCAACGACCCATGGATACTTGACACATGCCCGCGTGGAGCTCAGCTGAAGCCAAACGCACCTACTCCGACCTTATTGCAGCTGAAAGATATATATAGTGATCAGTGGAATCTTACTCAACTAAGGTTATATTTTGCAGAGGAGGAATGTCAACGTATTCTACAGATCAAACCGGGTGGTCCTGAATCACAGAGTAACTTCTCATGGATCTATAACAACACTGGATTGTACTCGGTCAAGTCCGGCTATTGGTTATGGAGCAAGTCTCATCTTAATTTGTACTCGGTCAAGTCCGGCTATTGGTTATGGAGCAAGTCTCATCTTAATCATAGCTTGGCCCCTGAGCAAGCACCAAACTATTCGGAGATTTTTAAATCTGTCTGGTCAGTCAACATAAGCACTAAGATACGTAAATTCTTATGGAGAGTTTTGACCTCATCATTGTCTGTTGGCTCCGAGTTGGTAAAGAAGCACATCACACCAGATTCGTCTTGCCGCCTGTGTGGAGCTGCTGTCGAGGATCCAAATCACTTATTCTTTCATTGCGACTTGGCGAAGGAAATATGGCAGTCTCAACAGCTGATTCCCCTCTTTGAAAGTGGTTGCTCGGATTCTCTGCAGCAAAATCTATGGACTTGTTTAACTGCGACCAAAAAGCTTTCTACCACTTCAATGGACGACACACAACTAGGGCCGTGGCTGCTCTGGCAAATCTGGAAAGCTCGGAACGCATTTGTATTTCAGAAGAAGACGACCTCAGCTCAAATCATCATTCAGAAGGCAAGGACGGACGCAGCAGAATGGTTACAAAATAACAGTCACTATTCATCGTCTTCTTCGTCTCATCATCAACTTTCAGAACAGGTTATTTGGACACCTCCACCAACTTCATTTTTGAAATGCAATGTTGATGCTTCTTGGCAAGATCAACACGATAGATGTGGGGTCTCCTGGATTTTAAGGGACTCATTGGGCAGCGTCAGATTGTTTGGCATTAAGGTGTTTCCTCGGCTCTTGTCTCCCTTGGAGGCTGAGGCCACCGCATTGGTTTGGTCTATGAATTGCATGTGGAACATGGGATATGATAAGATCATTTTTGAGTCGGATTCGTCTACTCTCATTAATGCCGTCAAATCTCCATCAACATGGCCACGCTTGTTTCCTTTTACGACGGAAATCCAAGGTATAGTCTCACGACGTCCTTGGGAGATACAATTTGAACATATCAGCCGTAAACGGAACGAAGCAGCAGACGCTTTGGCTAAATTTGCTCTTAATTTTCCTATTTATTTTGGCTCAATTGATAACTCTATTCCCCTTTGGCTCCAACCATCTTTGGACTGATACACTTTGTTTTTGAAGTTATTTGGTTATAATAAAAGTTTGTTTCTGAGGAAAAAAAAAAAAAAAGTTGCAAATCAAACTACTCATCATATTCTGAGGAAAAAAAAAAAAAAAGTTGCAAATCAAACTACTCATCATAGAGTTATTGAATATTAATTTACCTACAAATTAAAAGTTCGAAATCTATTAACCTATAACAAATTCGGCACCAATTACAAGTGTGAGGGAAAATAGATTTGCAACTTTAGTTTCAGGGACAAATACAGAGAGGATCATAGTTAGTGGGGAAATATTACTATATGACAATAATTATTGGGACAATAGATCGTTTTCCCATAATTCTCATAGGAAAATTGTAAGGTTTCTCTCAACAAAAAAAAAATAAAGTTATAAGGTTTCCTATGGTTATTAAAAAACCCATTATAAGGAATCATTTTAAACAAAAGATGATTATATATCACTAGGGCTCCGTGTTACGCGCGGTAAAATTACCAAAAATTATAATTTTTTTTTTCAGTTTGTTAAATGCTTAGAGCACCTCCATCCGTTGAAGTTTCTAAACCCAAACAAAAAATAATATTTTATTAAATTCAGCAGAGCACCTCCATCCGTTGAAGTTTCTAAACCCAAACAAAAAATAATATTTTATTAAATTCAGCTATTTAAATAAATCAAAAAATAATATTTTATTAAATTCAGCTATTTAAATAAATCAAAATGTTTATTTAAAAATATGAGCCAATTGCAATTTGACAGATGGAGAAACTGGTTTCTCCACTGATTCTTAAAATCCCATTTTAACATCCGGTCCTCTTCTCTCTCTCTTTGCTTTAATTTTTTTATTTATTTTTTTTTTTTGAGAAACTCTGATGGAGATACCCTCACGTTTTAAAATATAACTGAGTCATTAGAACAGATTCTTGACGCTTACATTAGGCCTTGATTTGTCTACGAACCCTATATCTGATAGAAGATCAAGAAACTGGTTTCTCATGTCCTCCATCATACTTAGAGTTACAGGGTAAAGAAAGTTTTGCCAACAATAATCTTTCTCGTTTCCACTACTCTTTGCATTCCGATATCCCTCATATGCCTTAAGAAGCGCAATGTGATCATTGCAAACATACAGAAATGTCAATGTTTTATGTAAAAAGCAGAGCACATAGACATGACTGACATCTGCGTGAAAATAAAGCTATTCAGTCATACCTGCAGGAATCACCAGCAAAATATCTTTTAGCCTCATCAGCTTCTTCTTTCCTATTTAATGGTAAGACAAATGGGCTACGATATGCCAGAGCAGCGGCAATTGTCAAAGCAGGATTAACGCACTGGAAGATAGCTCCAATCAAAAGCATTTTTCCTATATTTGGGTCTACGGGTAGAGTGCAAAGATATGGACCTGTAACATGATGGTTGAGTATAAAATAACCGAATAGTATCTAAATCTCTAAAATCGAAGAACCGATATCCAAAAGAACCGAACCGAAACCGAACCGAACCCGAAAATACCCAGGCCTAATCTCTACTGAAATCGGGAAAGGCAGCACCCAACTACACAAAAGTTTTTTTTATGTCAACCAAGTTTTTCACTTTAAGTTCTAGT
>CM071721.1:8331119-8344611 GCA_036630335.1 Physaria fendleri | reverse complement strand
TGTCAAAGTGAAATTTAATGAAGATATAAAATAGATTTGATGGAGTTTGGGACAGAGCAATATAGTGTTGACACCTGTCTAATCCCCTGTAACATGACATGTCACTCAACTTACAACTTCTGTAAACCATGGACATATTTTTAGATTCATTGTTTTACCTAACCACGACTTTATTTAGAGAGTTCATTTAAAAATTGATTAGAGAACAAATAAGTCATCTCGAGTAATATATTTACCTTTGATTTAGCTAATTTAGTTAATATAATTTATAATTGCGAATGATATCATTTGTTGACGTTTAAAAAGTGTCGTTTTGTTAATTTTGTATAATTGGAAGATTATTATGCTATATAACATTAACATGTGGAAATTATAACTAAAAGATCTTAAACATGCATATGTGGAAATTATAACTAAAAGATCTTAAACATGCATAGTTAATCTAGTACAAATAATTTTTGCTTGTTTTAATGCTATTTTTTCACCATTCAAAATTTTTATTCGAGAAAATATAGTACTATAATTATATATGTACGGAAATAAATAGTTTAATCTTGTAAAATAGAATCTTAAGATATTTATTATAATATTTTGTATATCAACTTTCGATAAAGAAGAAAGCATGACTAGATATGCACTTGGAGACTGAACATATATAAAGATACGGTCACAGTCACAGACACATATATTCGATTATCTGAAACGTATTCAGATAATGTACCATATATTATATACTAATCATAATATATGATAAAGATTTATTAATTTGTACTATCAATTTTTTATATATTGCTTTTTAACTATTTTATTATTCGCTCTTTTAACACTAAAACGTGTGTATATTCACATCCACAAATTGATTTATGCCCTATCCATGTAAAATAGAATATTTGTCACACTTATCAATTCTCGTTGGATAAAATGAACTGCACTTTATTTTATAGTATTATTAATAAAAGTTTGAACGAATCGAACATTTTGTAAAATTGATCGTATTATGTGTTCTATAAAGTTTTATGTAATTTGGTAATTTTTTTTACTTGATTTAAGTAAAAAATAGTCAAAGTTGAAAATAATCCAAAACCAAAGAGATATGAATCATGTGATTTTTATAAAAGTGAAACAAAACAAAAGCTAATTTAAATTGTGTGCCTTTTTTCAAGCATCTCTCCCCCACTCACTCTTTTACATTTAAAAAGCTAATTTAAATTGTGTGCCTTTTTTCAAGCATCTCTCCCCCACTCACTCTTTTACATTTATGGATTATGAAAACAGTTTCACTAACTTCACTTTTTGAAATTATCTTCTTCTTTCTTTTTTTTTTTTTTAAAAAATATATTCATATAGTAGTACTATGAGGTTGAAATCATCAACAAAATAATTATGGAATTTTTAATGATAATTTATTAATTTTTGGAATAGTTCAATGGGCTCTGTCTCTGATCTCTCTGGAGGACGTAACTCATCATTTCAGAAATGACCGACGAAAGTCAAGAACCTCTCTGATCTCTCTACTCTCTCCGTACATGTAGGATACAAGACAATTGACACCACCAAAGACTAAAGCTGTTTAGTTGGTTCAGTTCTGTTTTCTTTTCCAATGTTGTCATCATCAAAGCCTCAGAGTAACCATAGCCTCTCTGCTCCTAACAAGAACAAAGTTTCTTCCATTTCATCTTCATCAGAGTCTTCTTCTTCATCATCTTCTCCTTTATCCTCACAAGACTCTCAACCTCATAAGAGATCTGTAATCACCATGGAAGAAGTTTGGAAAGAGATCAACCTTGCTTCTATTCCCCACCTAAACCGACAAAGCCAACATCCACAACACAGCCATGAGCAACGGTTCAGGAGCCATAACCAAAGCCATCCGAACCAAAACCCTAACTCTATCTTTCAAGATTTTCTCAACGGACCATTGAACCAGGAAGCAGCAGCACCCACAAGCCTGACTACAGGTACTGTCTCTAATGGAGATTCCACACCATTGAACCAGGAAGCAGCAGCACCCACAAGCCTGACTACAGGTACTGTCTCTAATGGAGATTCCACAAATGTCACTGCTCTTTGCAGCTCTCCTTTTCCACCTCCTGCAACTGTTTTAAGCTTGAACTCAGGCGCTGGCTTTGAGTGTCTCTAATGGAGATTCCACAAATGTCACTGCTCTTTGCAGCTCTCCTTTTCCACCTCCTGCAACTGTTTTAAGCTTGAACTCAGGCGCTGGCTTTGAGTTTCTCGATCACCAAGATCCTCTTGTTACCCCAAACTCTAACCTTCATAGCCACCATCACCTCTCAAACGTTCCTTCATTCAACACCCCTTTTGAGGCTTTGGTTACATCCACTTGTTTTGGTAAGAAAAGAGGCCAAGAGTCTAATGAAGGTTCAGGGACCAGAAGACATAAGCGTATGATCAAGAACAGGGAATCTGCTGCTCGTTCTCGAGCTAGGAAACAGGAATGTGTCTCTCTTCTGTTCTCCCCTAATCTGCAAATTTGGTTTTGCCATACATATGCTTATGATCTAACAAAAAGGTTTCTGGTTTTGATTCTCATTTGCAGGCTTATACAAACGAGTTAGAACTTGAAGTTGCTCTGCAGGCTTATACAAACGAGTTAGAACTTGAAGTTGCTCACCTGCAAGCAGAAAATGCAAGACTCAATAGACAACAAGATCAGGTAAACATCCTGAGAGTAGTTCTTATTGTTTTTTCCTACTCATGTCAATAGTTCACATCCTTATAGTTTAGTCAACTTATAAAGAAAGAGACAGCCACTGCATGATTTCAAGTTTGTATGTTTTGTTGTCCAAAAACATTTTGATCGGTAAGATTCTGATATTTCAGTTCTGTGTGTGTGTGCGTGTGTGTTCAGTTAAGAATGGCTGCAGCAAATCAGCAACCTCAAAAGAGTGTGTGTGTGTGCGTGTGTGTTCAGTTAAGAATGGCTGCAGCAAATCAGCAACCTCAAAAGAGCAAACTTCAACGGTCATCCACAGCTCCATTTTGAGGAATCTACAAGTCCTTATTACTCTTTTAGGGACTCAGCTTGTCTTATGAAGAAGTGAAAAAGATGGAAAAGTTTGTACCTTTTTATTAGCTATAAATATAACTTAGCTAATTTGTATGTGTGTGTGTGCGTGTGTGTTCAGTTAAGAATGGCTGCAGCAAATCAGCAACCTCAAAAGAGCAAACTTCAACGGTCATCCACAGCTCCATTTTGAGGAATCTACAAGTCCTTATTACTCTTTTAGGGACTCAGCTTGTCTTATGAAGAAGTGAAAAAGATGGAAAAGTTTGTACCTTTTTATTAGCTATAAATATAACTTAGCTAATTTGTAGTAACTAAGATATTGTAGGGGAAAGAAACACAATCCTGAAAGAGGAAAAGGATCTTTCAAATTTGTAGTAACTAAGATATTGTAGGGGAAAGAAACACAATCCTGAAAGAGGAAAAGGATCTTTCAATTTCCTGAAGCACAGGAACAAATGTCCTGGGACCTCCCTTCATGTTCTGTTGTTTTCTTATTCAAACCTTTTTTCACTTCTGTACTAACAACTTCTACTTGTATTCTTGTAGTAATGTTCTACTTCCTCTTCTAATACTAGTAAGAAAAAAAACACTTATGTTTTACTGTTTAACCAATTTCGTACCCAAGAGAAACAAATGTTGAAAATGACCAATGGACAAAACAATGCTCCACCTAAATGATGACAATGGCAGAGAAAAGTGAGAAGATGACCTATCACTGCACATTTAATTTTCTCCTTACCACAAAAATATCCATTCCTTGGCTGGCTACCACACAACTACCACACAAGCAAACAATGATATTGAAACCTCCAAGCCAATGGGAGTTAAGACACTTTGTTTTTTGGTTGGTTCAGAGCGAACAAGATAACCTTTTCTTTTAAGTCTGTTCACTCCCACGTTTAATTTCTAAATAGTATTATTATAGCCTTTGCTATAACTGGTCACTATCAAAAATACTAAGTGTATGTTTGTATTCATTTGGTTTATCTTCTTTAGATCCAATCAAAATACTAACAGAGATAGGTCTTGTTAATCCACTTTTGGTTGTTGATATCTGGCTGTCTATCCTTCTAAGCAACCAAAATTGGACATCAAGAGCTAAAATTGTGTAAAAGCAGCGGCATTAAGATAGAGAAGAATAATTACCAAAAGTAGGACTATGACTAGAATCTATCCTCATATTATATGGCAATATCCTCATATTATATGGCAACATTAAGAGCCCCTCAAATGGCATCCAATACTTAAAAACATGCTTTCACTTTCACAGTCAATAAGAATCCTATACTTCAAGAAACATATGAAGAAAAGGTAGTTACATTCACCTGAAACTACAGCTCCATTGTCTTCAAATTGCTTACATCAAATTGATAAGTTGCTGCAGATACAAGTTGTTACCTTTCACTCTGAAAGTTTAATATTATTTTTTGGCGAAAAACCAAAAGTCATTAAGCTTTTGATGCATCACTTTCATCCTCAAGTATTTTTCCATCTTTTGGAACCAAACATGGAATCCCATCTTTTTGATGCATCACTTTCATCCTCAAGTATTTTTCCATCTTTTGGAACCAAACATGGAATCCCATCTTTGATCTAGCATGTTAAGATAAGCGAAATCAAGTCTTTGAACACTAAAGCGTGTACATGAAGTGAAAGCTAAAAGAAAAAGAAGATCATGGTTAAAAAGCAAAACCAAGTCTTAATAATGAGTCTTGATCATGAGGTCAAAATTTAAAAAGAACAATAACAATATGATTAAGAAGAAAACAGCCGACCAAACCACCTTTAGCATATCATTACTTCATCAGTGAATCACAAATCAACACCAAGTATAGATTCATCATATACATCTCAATCTCCGATTTGACAATTCATAAAGATCAAGGATCAGAACATGTTCATTGAATAGTAAATATGATTCTAAAAGCATATATAATAGTGATCTGTTACAATTTCCCAACTTAAAGAGTCGATAAGAACAATACATCCAAATTTCAAGGAGCTAAATAGACAAAAGCATCTTAGCAATCTGAATTGGAAAAAAATCGAAATTTGGATAGAAGCTTACAGGAAAAGAGACACCAATAGTATCACTGACAAGTGACTTCGTCTTCTCGCAAAACCTAATCGAAAATTCGTCGAATTGCTTAAACAATTTCTTGAGGACTAGTAGAATTTAAGCTATACACAAATTAAAGAAGAGAAATCGAACCTCAAAGGTTGCTTGGAGAGAGGGCACACCAGAATTTCAGAGAGGGTCTTGTCGATCGCATTTCCAGCGTCTTTTAGCATCACTCAGAGGGCACACCAGAATTTCAGAGAGGGTCTTGTCGATCGCATTTCCAGCGTCTTTTAGCATCACTCTACTCAATCTCACCATATTAAAGCTTTGATCTTTACCCCTCCGAAATTTTGTTCCCCCAATCTCCGGTATAATTAACCGGCGTGCGGATATAAACACGATAGTTTTGAACTTTCGGGTAAACACAAAAAAAGCACTATAAATTTGGAAATTCACAATATTACCCCTGAATTCTTTTGTCTTACAGAAAGGTCCATGTATAGTTTAGGGTCAATTTAGATATGTAGATCTGTTTTACAATAATCCGTAATGAAAGTAGTTAGATGACGAGCGGGTGTGGCTTAGTTGGTAATGCACACCCCGTCCTGATTTATAGGTAAGAGATTCGAGTCATGCCAGTGACATTAATATGTCACAATATTGCAGGATTGCCGGACATAAAATGCCCCCTTCTTTGGTATCCTCTCCAAATTTCTTGTATAGGCCCGAGACCACAAAAATGTATCGGAAAAAAAAAAGTAGTTAGATAAGATCACTTCAAGATTGGTTTATCTCAAGACCGAGTCCATAAGTCATATCCACTTGTTCAACTACATCCTAAAGTGTAGGACAAGATAGTTGTGATGAATGTCTATATAATCACTCTAAAGTCTAATAAGAGAGAAACACTTTTTTCTTTTATAATAATATTTGTGTTACAATGCTAGGATTTTTGTATTTTATTAGGAGTAGTTTACAACATTCTTTTAAATAATATTTGTGTTACAATGCTAGGATTTTTGTATTTTATTAGGAGTAGTTTACAACATTCTTTTATTTTGAGCAATAATATTTGTGTTACAATGCTAGGATTTTTGTATTTTATTAGGAGTAGTTTACAACATTCTTTTATTTTGAGCTTCAAAAGTTCAAAAAAAAATTCTTAGTAAGTAATAAAACGTTCAAAAACTCTAGTTTACAGCACTCTTTTAATGATAACTAAACGTTCAAAAAAGAATCTAACTCGGTCAAAATAAGCTTCAAAGTCTCCTATAATACAGCAGCCAGTAAGTAATTTACTAAATTGTTTTGGCGCTCGTTATTAAATAAATTCAAAATTAGCCCCAAATTATTAAACAAAACCCTAGCTCCTCTCTTCTTTTATATCATCCTATCTCTTCTTGCTCAAATCGCTTCCCTCGCTTATCGCTCTTTCACATTCCAAATTAGTTCTATCGAAATCTTTCGATTATCTCCAAAGCTGAATCTTTCTCGATCTGGTTGTTTATCGATGACGGAAGTCTCTGTTTATCTTAGGTAATTCCTTTTCTTTCCGTGTATTTTCCTTTTTCGATTTATAGGTGTTTAGATTCGCTCCAGATTCTCCTGCTTCTTTTTTCGAATATAATTGGTTAAATGTGGTTTGGCTATTTCAATTTCGCCCTCCATTGTTGAAATCGTTTTTTTGAACTAGCGATTGTGGATTATTAGGATAATCGCGAACAAAATCAATGATATCTAATGTATCACAATTCGATTGATTCGTGTTTTCGTTAATGATGTCTACTGTTTTCTATAGTTTCACTCTATTTGTAATGTTGTAGATGTTACTGTTGAGACTTGGAAAAGAGAAACATCTGCAGAACACAATCAGTAGGATCTTAAAAGCTAACATTTATGGGGAAGCTATCTCTGAAGGACTTGGATTCGAATACCTCGCTGAGAAAACAGAAGTCGAAAGGTTCAAGTAAGATGTATTTAAAGCCAGGGGCTTTGGCTCGGCAACGTTGCAGCAAAACGTTCGCTACTAAGTCATGCAAAAGTCCTTTAATGTTGTCTCCACCAGCCAGTGTTGTTAAGCTAGTGAGGCCAATGCAATTTGCTGATCTCCAGGTGGGCCAGTGTTGTTAAGCTAGTGAGGCCAATGCAATTTGCTGATCTCCAGGTGGAAAGTAATATGTTATCTCCAGTGGGTATTGCTACACAAAGTACTTTGTTGAGGACACCAAAAACTCCTCAAGATATTCCTTGCAATTCAGATTCTCAATTTGAATGTCTTCCCATGGCGTTACTGGTAATTTGTTCATCTACCTTCACTCCACATGTTCCTTTTTATAGTTATCTGAATTTATTAAGTTAGTTCTTACAGAGTTCATTTCGAACAAACCTGTGTCTGATGGTTAATTTCCGACTGTGTTTGTCTTACAGGTTAACATAATTTGTCATCTGCACCATGATCAGCTGAAGACAGTTTTCCATGTTTCTCAACGAATAAGACGAGCTGTACGTTCTGTTCTCTACTTAACTTGTTTAGTTTGCTTCCATTAAAGCTCTATCATGCTTGCAAGACGATATTACTTCTTAAATGTTTTGTGGGCATTAATCTGTTTTGTGTTTTCTTTTGAAACAGACCATGATTGCAAGGCATTACTATTTTTTGTGGGCATTAATCTGTTTTGTGTTTTCTTTTGAAACAGACCATGATTGCAAGGCATTACTATTTCAATTTTGCTACACCAGCCCCAATGCCAATAAATCGCTGGCCATTGCTTAGGTACTTGTTCTGCTCTAAGTTTTTCTTCTTTCTAAATTAGCATCAAACAACTTGTTTGGTTCTTAACAAAACCTTTTGGAACAGCGAAGGAGATGGAAAGGCAATAATGCTGTCAAGCCCACTTACCCCAAAAGCACCAAAACCTGGTCCTCGACCCCCCTGTCGACCTACTCTTGCAGAGATGAGGCAGATATCTGCTGTTCTTTTCCAAGACCAGACAGAATTCCCTTCTTCGAGATGCACCGTTCCTTCTGTTCTCGAAAGCCCGACTTTGTTCAAACTAATGGCTCCCAAGCAACCTCGAGTGCTCTTCTGCGAGGATGAATTATGTCAAGCTGTTGCTCAAAATAAACTTACCTGATTACACTTACTGCAGTCAGGCCCTTCATATCATTTTGTCAAGCTGTTGCTCAAAATAAACTTACCTGATTACACTTACTGCAGTCAGGCCCTTCATATCATTTTCTCTCTCTCCCTCTCTGTTCATATTAGGTTTGTTTTTATTGCTTTAATCATTGTTCATGATGATCATCAAGACCCATAGGTCAAGGTTTTAGGTTTACATGGCAATCTCATAGTCTCGTAGTATCAGTTTTAAGGTTTTTAAACATCTGGGTTTGTCATAACAAACAAGAGTAGCTTTGATTTTGGTCATTTGAGCCCTGTGTATTTTTTCTGCATCTGTCTGGATCTTTGGC
The DNA here is from genome assembly GCA_036630335.1 of Physaria fendleri. Taxonomy (NCBI): domain Eukaryota; kingdom Viridiplantae; phylum Streptophyta; class Magnoliopsida; order Brassicales; family Brassicaceae; genus Physaria; species Physaria fendleri. The sequence goes on along the minus strand of CM071721.1, from coordinate 8,336,047 downwards.
TTTTTGTTTATATATAAATATCTTCATTGTGGTTGCTTGCTTTAAATCCAGATTCATTGTTAAGTTCAATTTACGGTCCACTGAATCGAACCTAACCAAAGTGTTAAAATGATTTGAGCAAAGTGTTAAAATGATTTGAGCTGAAAAGCTGAATTCGATTTGAGTCCTATTGTTCTTAAACCATTACATTGACAATAATCGAAACATCCATCTACTGGATCAAAACATCATTTCAATTGATAAAACATTTGTAGAAGGAAGAGACTAAACATTATCAGTTAAAAATAGAAGTTGAACTGATTGAGTCCTATTGTTCTTAAACCATTACATTGACAATAATCGAAACATCCATCTACTGGATCAAAACATCATTTCAATTGATAAAACATTTGTAGAAGGAAGAGACTAAACATTATCAGTTAAAAATAGAAGTTGAACTGATTCAACAATTCGTTTCTTGAGGAACTTAGAAAGAGAGATCCCAAATGAATAAGAAAACAACAAAAAATGAAAAAGCAATACTTTTTTAAAAACCAAACTGTGATTGACATGTCAAAGAGCTTGTTGACTTCCACTAAATGTATTACAAAATGGAGCAGTGTGCTTTGTTCTTCTTTTTCTTTGTAAGGTGGTGGAACACGTGTCTTGATACTGTTCAAAAATGTTGGATATTAGCCACTGTTGTCATCAGCTCGAATCTCCAAAATTGGTTTCTGTTTATATTTATCTTCTCATGTTGTTTATCATATTAAATGTTCAAGACTCGAGACTTACCATTATTAACATTTAATAGATAGCCACACATTGGGAGAATTTTTATTTATTCGATTAATTATAGTTTTTGGTTTGGATTGAGGGTTAAATTGGAAGAAAGTAAACTTAAATTGCGAATGTGTAAACAAAATAATACAATAAGGGTCAAGTTTTGACTGTTGTATAATTTCTTGATCAATGTCAAGTTTTTGTTTTGTTATGAGAAAATAGTATAAAGGAGTAAAGGATATCGAAAGTTTGAAATCAATTGTCAACGTTTACTTTTCTTGTTAGTTCTTGGAGAATTCTTCTCGTTTTAGGTCTTTGTGATCTCTGCGATTTGAATTGGAGTTCTTTCTCTTAATTTGGGATTGAATTCAGCTGAATTTTGGAATCAAGCGATTTAGTCTTTGATTCTATATCATGAAATTTAAGACATGGAGTCTGTTTTGAATGACTCTGTTTTGTTTGTGTTGAGAAAATAGTATAAAGGAGATCTTAGTGGAGCAGAAGAGTATTATCATAAGTGTGCTGTAGTTGAGCCTTGTGATGGAGAAGCTTTAGCAAACTATGGTAGATTAGTGATGAAGCTTCACCATGATGAAACTAAAGCTATGAGCTACTTTGAACGTGCAGTTCAAGCATCTCCTGAGGATAAGTCTGTTTAGATCATTCTTGCTATTACCATTGGTGATTCTGTGATATGAATTCACCTGTGTTTGGACACTATCTTCTGTGTTTGGACAGTATTATTCTTGGAGAGTATGTTCGGTTCTTATGGGAAATAGAACAATGATCATCAAGAAGAAGAAGAAGAAGATTTGTATAACTGAGGGAATAAACCTTAATATTCCAACTATGTTATATAAATGCTTAGTGATTGATTCATAGTGAGCACTAAAACTTTCTCTGAAGTGAAAATTGAAACGATTCTTTAAGATAAAAGAGAGAGTTGAATTGCAGATACTTAAAGGTACGATGATGTTACAAAGAATCTTCGGACTTGAAGTTGTAAAGAGACAACAAAAAACGAGAGAAATGAGGATTAAGCTAAACTCTTGATGATGACACTTAAGAAGTCGCTTCTGCATCTTGTGCAGAACCTTCAGTATCGGGTAAACCAAATATCCTGAGATTACGGTCCATTGAACCAACAGCTATGTATTTGGCGATCTTAGTGGAGAAAATAGTCTGTATGAGTTTGATACAAACAAGCTCCATTTCTGCTCAGGTTTTGTCACAACTTGTCTCTTCAAGCATGTCAAATAAATGGCAGTGGCAATACAAAGTACATATCAAACCTCCTCAAATACTCATGCCAACTCCACTGCAGGTGTTGTGTGTTGTGTTACTGCTTCTACTCTAGAACAATCTGTCAATAATCAAACATCACAAGAGTCGCTTGAAAATCAAAGGAGGTTAAGTATAGATGTGATGCTATCGAAACCAATTATAGCTCTTCAATTCAAAAACTTTTCTTCGTCTTTGGTGGTTGAAGGACCACTCTGATTGCTGCATCAAACACTCCTTTCACGTTCTGCAGTTATTTCACATTGTTTCTATCAAGAAAGGGATGATTCAAACATCTGAAAAATTGATTCATGAAATGCCCTTACCTCTTGTGATTTTGAGCTGCATTCTATGTAAGCAGGTGCTTCGATTAACTTCTTTAGCTCCTCTCCCTTTGATGCAGAGGGAGGCAAATGTTTATTTACAGGTTTTTGTAAAACTGAGGAAATAAAAGTATTCGTACCTGAACTGTGGTAATAGGGACAGCACCAGGATGGTCGATAAAGAACTGTTTGTCATCCCGAAGATCTGAAACGAACCAAAGTTAAATAAGCATCAAGGCCAAGACCAAAGATTCAGATGCAGCAAAGGATCGTGAATTACAGCCAAACATTTCACTGCAGAACTTGCAAATACATTTTTTAGAGGTATATATATATTCTTTAACACACACACACACTATAACTTAGCTACTTGGTTAGAAGATGCTTATATGTTTGCCTCTCGAAATTAAGGTCACTAAATTTTTAAAAAGGTCATCACAAGAATGTTATATAGCCTATGGTTGCTTGTTACAAGAAATGCAAGATATAAGAAGAAACCTGTTAACCATTGATATACTCCAAAACCTATCTTCGGTTTCAACTAATGGATTCATCTTGAACACATACACGTTTCAACCAGAACCAAGAAAATATGAAGTTATATGTCCACTTTGTCATACATATCAGAACAGCTTAACAAAGTCAAAAGAAAATGGCTATGAACGTCCTAATTATCTCAATTAGTACTCAATAGGATGCACCAGAGCACATGCTAAAGGGCTTTACCTAGTTTGGTTCCAACAAGGACGATTGGGACGCCAGGAGCATAGTGCTTCAACTCTGGAATCCACTGTAAAAATAGTAGATCCAGCACCAAAATTATAACACCAAACAACTTCACATTATGCAGTTCAAAATTAGAAATTATGGAACAGCACTGGCTAAAAAATTCACCTTCTTTGACACATTCTCATAACTAGCCTTACTAATGAGAGAAAAGGCTAGAATGAAAACATCAGCACCACGGTAACTCAAAGACACATTCTCATAACTAGCCTTACTAATGAGAGAAAAGGCTAGAATGAAAACATCAGCACCACGGTAACTCAAAGGTCTTAATCTGTTATAGTCCTCCTGTCCTGTATAAACCATAAAAAAAACATACTTTCTAAGTCCTATCTTTCTCCAAGGACGATTAAATGAGTTTGTTACCTGCAGTATCCCACAATCCCAGATTCACCGTGGCTCCATTAACAACCACATTTGCACTAAAGTTATCAAAAACAGTCGGAACATAGTCCTGTTCCATGCCAATATACAACAATGAGTTTATGAATCCTTTTATCTACGGCCACAAGCCAGAATTTGTATCCAATCAGACACATAATCTAACGATCAAATGAAATATATTCAGAGAGATGAAAGTGGAGAACATAATGGATCAGAATTGAATACCGTGGGAAAGGTGTTGCTGGTATAAGAAATGAGCAAACACGTTTTACCAACAGCTCCATCACCAACAGTAACACATTTTATGAACCTTGAAGCGCTCATTGCCTCAACCTCTTCTTCTTTTCCATCACCAACAGTAACACATTTTATGAACCTTGAAGCGCTCATTGCCTCAACCTCTTCTTCTTTTTCACAATCTTACTCAGACCGGAGAACCACAAGTGAGATTGATGATTACAAAGTTACGTAAAACAAAATTAACCTCAGATCAAAACCACAATGCGAAGGATTTATAATTCCTCTGAATCCTTCACCTCTTTCAATTAACCATCTCTAAACCCTAAAAGGAAATTTTTTGAGAGAGGTGAGGTGATGATCAAAAGAGGAAGATGATGAATTAACAAAAAAGAACATTGAGAACGATGAATTGGATGCAAGAGAGAAGAGAAAGAAGAAAGTGATGACCGCAATTAATTGCCATTGAAGCGTTCGTAAATGGACTAATCTCAGCCATGAAACCTCTCCCTATTCTTTTGCTTCTTCTTCTTTTTTTCCGTTTAATTAGTTTCAATTTTTAAAGTTTACGTTTTTATGAATTTTGTCCCCAAAAAGGTTTCATTTTTTGATAGTTTATGTAATTTTGACTATTTCATTTCTGAAATAATGTTCTGGATTAAAAAGTTGAAAATCATCATAAGAATATCTAAAGGTGTTTTCTCCATCTCTGTATTATGATTTATGAGCAACATGATATGATTTTCCATAGGATCAAAGTCACTGGTCAGATCCATAATTCAGTTCATGTATTAAGTAAAAAATGAAGCTTTCCACTTCTGGCTATTTGCTTATACAGAACCAACAAGGAAACTGGAAACCCTAAACCCTCTTTTTGGATAACTAGAGGTGCCAAACATTGAAGAACTCTCTTCCACAACAATCAATCTGAACCCAAGAAACCTTAGTCTGTGCTCAGGAACAATATAGAAAGTAGCCAGATACACTATATAAGAATGGGTGATATCAAAGTAGCAACATAGCATTTATTTCTCAGAGTCACACGTAAGGGATTACATCATAGTCAAACTCATCACTTAGCGTCTATCTTACAAGAAACTCACAAGTCAAAGTGCCCTGAAACTATCATTTTTCTCAAGCCTAACAGTACCAGTG
>CM071721.1:8253936-8276433 GCA_036630335.1 Physaria fendleri | reverse complement strand
CAAAACAGTTTAGATATACATCTTCAAAGATTACAAGCGATAACAACAAGCGAGACTACTAGTATGAGCGTTTCAAACATCCCGAGAGATGACACCAAACTATATGCTAGAAGATTCTAGAACAGATTAAAAAGTGAGCTAGATCGGTAAAAAAAATGGATCCAAAACCTCAGAATCAAAACAGTACAACAGCAAGGATTAAACGATAAGCTAGATCGGTAAAAAAAATGGATCCAAAACCTCAGAATCAAAACAGTACAACAGCAAGGATTAAACGATATATCATAGTGATGATAAGAATCTAAAGCTAAACAAAATCTACAAGATTAAGATCGTAAACGCTTCTTACCTGCAAGTAAGAATCAGAGACTGGCCGCAGCAATATTGAGAGAGATATAAGAACGCACTCTGAAATGAATGACTCAGAGGTACTTATAGCACCGATGTCTAGGGTTTCCGCATTATCTTTTTGGTTCTAGGTTTACGAATATGCCCTTGCGCGTTGTCTTTAATTCGTTGTCAAAGATTTAATTAACGATATCAATACGTTTTTTCAATATTCAATAAATTAAATATTTTTAATTTAGTTTACCGATTTCTAAAAAATATTACTATACTCCTAAAACGGTAAAACCCTGGCAAACCCCTCTCCTCCTTCACCGGCTCAGTCTGAAACAGTGTGATATTCTGAGTTCATTCCATTCGCCGGAGATTTTATCTTTTGAACTTGTCAATGGCAGCTTCTCTTCTTCTCCATCGTGTTACTCGAACTACTAGCTCACGGAGATTTTATCTTTTGAACTTGTCAATGGCAGCTTCTCTTCTTCTCCATCGTGTTACTCGAACTACTAGCTCAATCTTTCAATATCGGAGAGTAGGGACTCTGGGTTTTAATTCCCTTTATGCTCAAATTCACGGCGAAAAAATCTCCGGAACAATCTTTCCAGGTAGCATTTTTGATCCTTTTCGTTCCTCTGGAAAAAAAATCCCAACTTTGTGACGTTTTCAATCACCGTCCTTCCCTTTTTGTTTAGTCAAAATTTTCTGCGCAGAGTTGAAGCTGGTTTCAGATCCAATTTGAGTTTCAGACTTGATTGTTAGTTTCTATTCTTACTTGTCAGACTTGCCCTGTTGATTAGGAACTGCAAGTATTTTATCTTTGTGTCCTCCTAGATTACTGTAAAAATTACCTAGAGTCTCTGTGAAGTTGGAAGGTGAAAACCTTCTTTACTGATTCGTTAATGGTCATTATCGGAAACATGTAGTTAATCAGTAAATAAACTGCTGTTTTAGATCACATTGCATAGTTATGTGTTCACGTTGCTCTGGAGGCTGCCAATCTGCGAATTTATGGTGGATTCTGTTAGAAAGATCTGTCATTTGATGTTTGGTTTCTCTCTTGTTTGTGCAGGGAGGTCATTAGCTACTCTGGCTAAAGGAATTTCCCATTTTGATGACATAATATCTGGGAATCAGCGGAAGTATTATCTTCTGGGGGGTAAAGGAGGTGTTGGAAAAACGAGTTGTGCTGCTTCTCTTGCTGTTAAGTTTGCTAGCCATGGTCATCCAACCATTGTGGTTTCAACTGACCCTGCTCACTCCTTGAGTGATTCTTTTTCCCAGGTAATCAGTTTCTGATTTGGCTTTCAATGTTACGTTTTAAAAGTGTGTTTTCGAACATCCTCTAATCTATTGTTTTGGCATCCAGGACTTGTCAGGAGGTGTTCTTAAGCCGGTTCAAGGTGTTGATTCTCCGCTTCTTGCTCTTGAGGTTATTAATAAACTATGCGCCTCTGCACACTCTTGGATACCTTGCATTTTTTTATTGAGTTTTAGTCTCATGTTGAAACAGATAACACCTGAGAGAATGAAGGAAGAGATTAAAAGTCAGACGGGCGATAAAAGCATGAAAAATATGATGGATAGTATGATGCTGCCTCGCCTGGTATTGACGAAATAGCAGCTATTTCTAAGGCACGTATATTCCCTCTCAAAAATCTGCCTCGCCTGGTATTGACGAAATAGCAGCTATTTCTAAGGCACGTATATTCCCTCTCAAAAATACCCTGAAAAGTGAAAACCTTTAATGTTAATTACTAATTGTTTGAGATCTAATTACAGGTTCTTCAATTTATGGAGTCACCAGAATATAGTAGCTTCACTCGCATAGTTTTTGATACTGCTCCCACGGTTAGCAAACCTATTTATAGTAGCTTCACTCGCATAGTTTTTGATACTGCTCCCACGGTTAGCAAACCTATTCTAACTTTGTACTGATCCTAGAATATGATGCCATTGTTACCTCTGACTCATTCCAAATTATTTATTTCAGGGACATACTCTGCGTCTTCTTTCCCTCCCAGATTTCTATGATTCATCCATTGGCAAAATATCAAAGGTCTGAGGATTAAATTCAACACTCCGGTTGTTTTCTTAACACAATTATTATATGTTTAGCGCACTTGTATCTAAAAGATTATTTGATTATATAGCTTAAGAAGAAGATCACTGCAGCTGCTTCATCCTTTAAGTCTATGTTTGGCAAAAAAGAGATGCAAAATCAAGAACCTGTAAGTATAGGTTGTTTCATTTGAATTGCTACCTCCCCTCTCCTCTCAAACATTTAACATTCCTTATATTAACAGTCTAACGAGTTAGACCAACTGAAAGAGAGAATGGAGAAAGTTCGAAATGTTTTCCGTGTTAACAGTCTAACGAGTTAGACCAACTGAAAGAGAGAATGGAGAAAGTTCGAAATGTTTTCCGTGATGTAAACACTACAGAGTTTGTCATTGTTACCATCCCAACGGTAACAAAATTCTTTTACCTATGTCTAAAGATCGCTAAATCATTTTAACTTAGTTAGTAAAAGATCTTCTTAATTTTATTATTCTATAGCCTTATGATTTGAATAGAATTTGGATTTTATTTTGTTATATATTCACTTTGTTATTATTTTTTCCTAATGGAGAAAGTTCGAAATGTTTTCCGTGATGTAAACACTACAGAGTTTGTCATTGTTACCATCCCAACGGTAACAAAATTCTTTTACCTATGTCTAAAGATCGCTAAATCATTTTAACTTAGTTAGTAAAAGATCTTCTTAATTTTATTATTCTATAGCCTTATGATTTGAATAGAATTTGGATTTTATTTTGTTATATATTCACTTTGTTATTATTTTTTCCTCTAGGTTATGGCAATAAACGAGTCTTCAAGGTTACATGCATCTCTAAGAAAAGAAAATGTGCCAGTCCACAGACTTATTGTTAATCAGCTTCTACCTCAATCTGAATCCAACTGCAAATTTTGCTCCATGAGACAAAAGGTAACTCTATTTTGCCATTTTGGAAATTTTGTTTTGAATTCAGTATCAGTTTAGTAATTGTGATAGGTATATAGCCATTGCTTGTACCATCAATGTAATATGGTTGTTGATATTTCAGGAACAAACGCGGGTCCTTGGACTTATTCAGAATGATAAGGAACTTTCGGGGTTAAAATTGATCCAATCACCATTGCTAGATGCAGAAATAAGAGGAGTTCCGGCACTTAGGTTCAACAGGTGATGATTTATGGTATATGCAAAAGAAAGATGTACAACATGGAGAATTACAGGTGGAAAATCGTTAAGTCTAGTGATGCAACTACCTATAAACAGCGTAGCGGGCTATAATCTTCTGCAAATGGTGTGTTCTTTCTTGTCAAACCGTTGTGGTTTCTCTATGTCTTCTAATGATTCTCTTCGAGTGTAGTTGACGCGTATAGGGAAGAAATTGGTATTTTCGAGTTTCACCCAGATTTGCAGGTACAGAAAGAAGAGGTATGAGAACTTAAAGCTACTTCTTTTGGAACGTTACCATACATAAGAAAGCTGCACAGCGGCTCAAGATACCAGTTGCAGTCAGGAAGATGAGGCAACGAGGGAAGTGTTTGATGTTGTATCCATTCGCCTGCAGGGATCCACACCTAGTGATAAGCCATACTCCTTTATATCTGAAATATTTACGGAAAAGTAAACAAGATGGTCGAAAAACTGCATAGATATGCGTTGTAATGGAGCTTTGTTACAGGGAGAGAAATCAAGTTTGCAACCTTTGAGCATTTGATACCACAAATGCTTCTAGAGCCCATCTCGTGTAGCACAAATCAAGTTTGCAACCTTTGAGCATTTGATACCACAAATGCTTCTAGAGCCCATCTCGTGTAGCACAACTCTGAGATTGATTCTACGATTTTGTTGTCATTTGTACTGGTGGCAATTAGAGTCAGAACCACTGGAAGTAACACTGACCACTGCACAAAGATAAAGAAGATGTGTTTTTTTGGTCAAGAAGTGAACAAAGTTTTCCTTGGTTCTATTATCAGTATTTACTCAATGATGGATTGAACACTTACTAGTTGAGCTGGACCAGGTTCGAAAAGTATGGCCAGACCATAAGCTATACCAGTCACACAGTATACAAGACAGATTAGGACAATATAATTGTCTGTAACTGTTGATCTTGGATTGTTGAAGAAGTAGAACATGGATAGATAAACAACCGGCTTAATGATTGTGTTGAAGTGATCAACCGTGTCTTTTGCTAGAAAGTAAGCCAGGCTGCTCATTCCAGCCCGGCTTTCTCTCCAGTAGTGTAGTTTATCCAGAGAGAAAGATCTTAGTGCAGTAATCTTGCACAACAGAGCTGAAAAAACCAGAAAAATGGTACAAGGGTTACAGAAGGAAGTAGCAAATTTGGTATCAGAAAAGCTTAAAAAGGTTCTACTTACAAACAGCAATGACAGTGTATGTATATCCCGTGGCACCAAATGTTTCATCGCTCACTTTAGCAAGCGTTCCTAAGCAAATACCAGCAAGTAAAAGTATAAGGTAATCTACAGCTAGTGTCTTTGCTTCTCGCAGTCTTTGTTTACCTAACCTGCAGAGCATACACATTGAGTTAAAGAAAGTATTGGAATTCTAAAAGCAAACACTCTGTGAATTGATTGATTTTGCAAGTATTTTTAAGGGATCTACCTTCCTAAGAAGTATCTGTATTGCTGATAGACACCGGGCACTTCTCTTTTGGATAAGTCACCTGAATTACTGAAGTTATTCTGCAAGTTATCTTTTTACAGGTGATGATTTATGGTATATGCAAAAGAAAGATGTACAACATGGAGAATTACAGGTGGAAAATCTTTAAGTCTAGTGATGCAACTACCTATAAACAGCGTAGCGTGCTATAATCTTCTGCAAATGGTGTGTTCTTTCTTGTCAAACCGTTGTGGTTGCTTTATGTCTTCTAATGATTCTCTTCGAGTGTAGTTGACGCGTATAGGGAGGAATTTGGTATTTTCGAGTTTCACCCAGATTTGCAGGTACAGAAAGAAGAGGTATGAGAACTTAAAGCTACTTCTTTTTTGGTATTTTCGAGTTTCACCCAGATTTGCAGGTACAGAAAGAAGAGGTATGAGAACTTAAAGCTACTTCTTTTGGAAAGTTACCATACATAAGAAAGCTGCACAGCGGCTCAAGATACCAGTTGCAGTCAGGAAGATGAGGCAACGAGGGAAGTGTTTGATGTTGTATCCATTCGCCTGCAGGGATCCACACCTAGTGATAAGCCATACTCCTTTATATCTGAAATATTTACGGAAAAGTAAACAAGATGGTCAAAAAACTGCATAGATATGCGTTGTAATGGAGCTTTGTTACAGGGAGAGAGATCAAGTTTGCAACCTTTGAGCATTTGATACCACAAATGCTTCTAGAGCCCATCTCGTGTAGCACAACCGGGCACTTCTCTTTTGGATAAGTCACCTGAATTACTGAAGTTATTCTGCAAGTTATCTTTTTTTATTTCAACATTTGCTTTGACATCTTGCCAGAACTCGTCAGCAAAAGATGTTTCATCTCCTGTGACGCTCCCGTGAGCGCTTCCTCCGTGAGCAGAGTTCTCAGTGGAAGCAGGCATCCCTTCAATGCTTTTAAGCATGTCCATAGGAACTGGATAGCCATTATGAAGCATCCATCTAACCGGAAGCTGTTTATAGGTAACCCCTGAGCTTGTGTCTGGCTTTACCATGCCTTCCAATATATCGATGTAGTAATCAGGAGGATTCATACGCTCAGGGACAATGATCCCGAGGCTCGAGAAGTACTCTTCAACTTTCTTGACCGATCCTTGGTAACATATTAGTCCACCTTTTGCAAGAAGTATTAGATCATCAAACATTCGGAACAACGTATAGCTGCAGAGAGACAGAGGCTGAAATGAGAATAGGATAATCATCTGTTTAGTATTATAGCGAATGAGAGAGTAAATATGTTGAACCTTGGCTGGTGGACAACCATACAGATGTTTACTCCTTCAAGAGCTTCACGACGTAAAGCTCTGATGAGTAACTGAGAAGATGAACTGTCAAGGCCAGAAGTTGGTTCATCTAATATCAGAAGTGATGGTTCCATCACCATCTCAAGACCCACATTGACTCTTTTTCTCTGGCCTCCAGATATTCCTCTCTTTTCTACAGTCCCCACAAGAGAATCTCGAACGTGTTGCAGACCGAGTGATTCAATGACTCTTTCTACAACTAAAACTTTTTCTACCTTTGGGAGATTTGCAGGCAGCCTGTATGTAGTAATCAGTGATTATGATTACAGTGGAATAAGATGTTTAAAACTTGAAGTTCATTAAGAACAATGTGGCTCACCTGCATCTTGCGCTAAACCAGAGATTTTCCTCCACTGTCAAGTTTCCATGGACTATGTCATCTTGAGGCACATAACCTATGATTTTTTTGTAGGATTGAATTGATTCGACCTTTCCGTTTACGAGAATCATTCCAGTCATGGTGCAACCTGGTGCTTTGCCTGTCAGAGCTGTTAGGAAAGTAGTTTTCCCAGCTCCAGAAGGACCCATCACAGCAGAAACACGTCCAGGTGATAGTTTACCGGTTACACATCTCATCAGATGTTTGTTTTTCCCTCTTAGAGTAATCGTAAGGTCTTTAAACGCAACTTCAATTGTAGGTCTCTTTCTTATATCAATATCATTAGCCATGGAGATGACTCCAGAGAAAGTCAAGTTCTTGTTCTGTTCTTGCATTTGTTTCTCCTTTTCGATCTGACCATAGGCGTATCTGAACATCTGGCTCTGAGTGTGCAAGGTCTTTCCTTTTGGAGCATGTTTTTTAATGTTCTTATCACCAATCTCAAGATTAAACCCTTCAGGATCTTCAGGGTTTTGTTCAATGTCATGTAACATTTCTGTTAGTTTGCTCTTGTCCTTTTTCTTTCCCTTTTTCGTTTCTGAGCTGCCTCCTGGCATTGGTGGTAAAGCAGCATCTGATCCTGGTTTTGCTTGGCCTAGACCTTTCAAATCAGGCTGTTTCATAGATTTCCTCCTCGAAAATGTTCGAGAAAAGGACTGTTGCAGATCGGTCGCATGCTTCTTTGCAATATCTTTGGCAGATTTCCATTTCTCCCGAGACTGCGTTTCGCGCACACTCTGTACTGCTTTTTCCCTGGATTTTGCCTGCCTTCTTTCTCTAGTCGCAAGCACTTGATCAGAGCAGTTGTACAAGATTACGAGCAAGAAACTTAGCCCGGCCTTCACAGAAACAAGCCAAAGGTATATAAATAAACTAACATATACATGAAACAGAAGAGTTTCAAAGAAACAATAATGACTCACGAAAAGCATGATTCCATATGCTGTGATATTCTGATTTGTTGATCTTGGATTACAGGTTGCCATCTTAAAACATTCTGCAATTCAATGCTGTGATATTCTGATTTGTTGATCTTGGATTACAGGTTGCCATCTTAAAACATTCTGCAATTCATCAGAGAAAAGACACTGTAAGTTCTCTGTTCACATTCTTTGCTTCTCGTTTCTTTATCTCTAATAGTTTGAATGTTAGTTCTTGATAGTGTTGTTAGACAAAAAGAGATGACTCACTTAGTTCTGCGATAGAACCTGTCCTGCAGTAATGTCTGTAGCAAACAAAAGATTAGTCCACCTGTTTAGAGAAAGATGAATCTTCAAATCATTTGTAGTTACCCTTTAGTACAAGGACGCTTGTCGATAGTGGAAGGACAAAAGGATCCAGCTGAACAGAAAACTTCACTGCTACTAGCAATATCAGCCCATATATCAGCTCCACCACAAGTATGATTTGGCTGTCCAGAAGGAAGCTGGTAATGATATCTGCAAAAACAACAATCCTGCTACTAATCATACCAAATATTCAAAACAAACTTTGAGCAAATAAACAAGACTTACGGGTCGCATAATCCTGTTGTTTTGTTCAGGGTAGCTTCTGGACAATAAGCTCCCAAAGGACAAGCTTCATAAACATTGTGCAAGCACAAAATTAGAAGTGGATCAAAAGAACTGATACTTTCAATGGTTTTAAAAGGTGAAAAAGATTAACTTACGGATCATACAGGTAATGCCACGAGGGCAGAAGAAACCTGCACAACAAGGGTTACATTCCTAATCACCTTTAGTTGTTTTACCACAGGCGTTTAAGAAATCTGGTTTCTTAGAGAAATTGAAAGCGTCGTTATAATCTTCTTTCCTATAAAAGAGACAATAACATAAACATCTTCTTCAATACTGTTTTGATGAAATAAGATAGAAACTAACGTATTGGTAATGCAGAAACCGAGTTCTCTTTTAATATCATCTTCAAAAACTTCTGTAAGATTCGATATTTTATCGAAAATGAATTGGTTATAGAGACGATTAGCTGCAGGATTATCCATGTTTCCTTGACATATCACTGTTTCTTGTTGAACAATCAACGTAATAACAAATAAGAACAATAGAACAAAATTAGCTGGAAAATATGAGTTTCTCCTTTCCATCCCTGAAAATTATCCAAAATAACAAATAAGAACAATAGAACAAAATTAGCTGGAAAATATGAGTTTCTCCTTTCCATCCCTGAAAATTATCCAAGAAAGCTTGAAATAAAAACAAAGAATTGTCTTTGAGATCGGAATGGATCAAGGAGACATTAGCAAATAGATTTTGTTTTTTTGTTTTTTTTTTCTTGTCTGATTTGGGATTGAAAGAGAGAACTAGGGTTTGTATTTTTTTATGTTTTTTGGTAATCACCTTTAGTTGTTTTACCACAGGCGTTTAAGAAATCTGGTTTCTTAGAGAAATTGAAAGCGTCATTATAATCTTCTTTCCTATAAAAGAGATAATAACATAAACATCTTCTTCAATACTGTTTTGATGAAACAAGATAGAAACTAACGTATTGGTGATGCAGAAACCGAGTTCTCTTTTAATATCATCTTCAAAAACTTCTGTAAGATTCGATATTTTGTCGAAAATGAATTGGTTATAGAGACGATTAGCTGCAGGATTATCCATGTTTCCTTGACATATTACTGTTTCTTGTTGAACAATCAATGTGATAACAAATAAGAACAATAGAACAAAATTAGCTGGAAAATATGAGTTTCTCCTTTCCATCCCTGAAAATTATCCAAGAAAGCTTGAAATAAAAACAAAGAATTGTCTTTGAGATCGGAATGGATCAAGGAGACATTAGCAAATAGATTTTGTTTTTTGTTTTTTTTTGTTTTTTTCTTGTCTGATTTGGGATTGAAAGAGAGAACTAGGGTTTGTATTTTTTTATGTTTTTTGGTTGATTTGGGATTGAAAGAGAGAACTAGGGTTTGTATTTTTTTATGTTTTTTGGTCTTTATTGTGAGAGAGGGATTGTTGTATTTCTTGAGAGTCAAGAAATGGAGGAGGAGAGAAAGACATGGCGATATATGAGGAGGTAACGGAGACAATTTTTTATAACTTGTGTAATAGATTTTTTTATATTAGGTAATTTACAAAGAAAGCTATGTATTTTGATGAATGTTCTACTTTGACCTCTATATTTTCAAATGTTTCAGTTTTTTTGGGGTATGTAAGCTCTTTTGATACAAAGGACATGATCATCTAATTTCACCTTTTTATAATTAAAATAAAAATGCGATTTTTGACTCCTCAAATGAAACTTTAAAATATCCTAAAACGTTAGTATACTGTAATATTCATATATTAAAACAGATTTTTTTACAAATAAAATAACAAAAAAGGACATGAAGTAATCAAATGTGTCCAAAAATGAAGGAATAATAAATTCAATCAAACAGTTAGTCAAATGTGTCCAAAAATGAAGGAATAATAAATTCAATCAAACAGTTAGAACAGAACGTACAAGACGGGATAGGGCATGAACCACAGGACAAAAAAAGGACTACTCTCTCAATGTTTCCTAGAAACACACCTAATCACGACACCATTTTTTGTCAGGAAAACCTTTGGACGGCTACAAAAGAGATCGAGACAAAATGCAAGAATTTCTCCGAAACTATGGACAAGAGTTAATTAATGGTGTACATAACATATAAAACAAAAAGACTGTTTCTTTCACAAAATATTCTCATTATCCATGTAATTTCATCATTTAACTCTTAACTTGATTATAGTTCTAGACTTATAGTCATATAGAAAGAAAAAGTCTTATTTACATCTCTACCACTTCTCAAATTTTCAGCCGCCATTGCTTCAAGGTTCACATAATAACACACGCATTAGGATTCTCATCGCTAAAAATCTGAGGCGCATGACCGATTCTCATCGCTAAAAATCTGAGGCGCATGACCTTGTACCGGATACCCAAAAGGCCCACCTGGATAATACCCATATCCGTAACCCGGTTGAGCCGCCATATACATCATATTAACTCCTTCTCCGCCGCCATCTCCTTTCTTCTTCTTCTCACCACCTCCATTACCATTACCATCCTCTTTCTCTTTTTCTTTCTTAGCAGGTGGCACAATCTCCACCGGACGTTTCAGCTTCTGGCTTAAACTCTGAAAGGTGGCACAATCTCCACCGGACGTTTCAGCTTCTGGCTTAAACTCTGAACCAGTTTTTTAACATCCATTGTTCCTTTAACTGTGACCAAATTCTTCTCTTTATCCATTGTTATATCATATACACCTGAAACAAAACGTCGTGAGAAGGCGAAGCGTTACGAAAACGGTGTTTTGAAAAACACGATTTTGTCACTAACCTTTGGTTTTTGTGACGGTCTTTTGGATTTTCTCAATACAACCTTGACAATGGAACCTTAGCTTCAATACCGCCGTTGTTACCGGAATCTACAGTAATCAATTAAAAAAATTAATTAGCTTTAGTAAGAAAAAGAAGAAAAAACGATTTTGTCACTAACCTTTGGTTTTTGTGACGGTCTTTTGGATTTTCTCAATACAACCTTGACAATGGAACCTTAGCTTCAATACCGCCGTTGTTACCGGAATCTACAGTAATCAATTAAAAAAATTAATTAGCTTTAGTAAGAAAAAGAACATCTTTTTCTCGTTACCTCTTTGGGTTTTTTGTCGTTGTCTTGTTGTTTCTTCTTCTCCTCGGATTTGTTTGTGTCGTTCTCTTTCTCTTTCTCCTTTTTGGGTTGAGGAGAAACCAAAACGACTTTTTTCTTTGTTTTTTCTTCGAGTTTTTCTTTGAGTTTAACCGGATCTAATGTTCCGGTCACAGTTAGTTTTCCCGTCGTAAACTCCGATTTCACAGTCTCGACACCTATAAAACAGAGCTTTTCGTTATTTTCTTTTCACTAAAGTTAACAAAAAACAAGATAAAGTTTTTTCCTTTTCGTAAAACCCAGTAACAGATTCCGGAGAATAAGCATTGTACAACGTTCGGAATCTGAAATTTGAAGACTTTTTCACGCACGGAGAAATCTCAAATGCGATTTTAAGTAATAAAAATTTAAGTAATAAAAATCAAACCTTTGCAAGATCGAGCACATTTGATGATTCTGGAAGTACAACCTTCACAATGCATGTCCACCTTCAAAACGACGGTGAGGGAAGTCGTTTTCTTGTTATCACCATCATTTCCTTTATTCTTATCACCTCCTTCTTTCTTCTTCTGCTTCAGAGACAAAGAGAAAATAGTGAGACAATAAAACCCATTATAAAAACAGAACCTTTTTTTGAGAAAAAATCAGAGTAGTAATGTTGAGAAGATTCGAGAATGTTGAGAAAACGTAATGACTCAGTACCTCGCCCATGGTGATGACTCAGTTAGTGAGAAAAGAAAGTGGGTAGAGAAAGAGTCAGAGGAAACGAGTGAGAAAGATCGCACCTTTCGTTTGTGTTTATAGTCGCAAAAATTTTGGAGTCCGTTATGGTTTGATGTATGTATATTTGTTCCAAGAAAGCCCAATTAAGTTCGGCCCAGTAAGGCCTGTATATATTTTTGGTTTTAAGTTTCTTCTTAAGGAAAGATTCAAGGCCGGAGAAATGGCGGAGATGTCTTGCCTTCAGATCCAAGATTCTAGCGATCCAGTTTTTAACCGTCAACGGCGACTACATGATCACCTGAGAGATCGATCGCTTTCTCAGATCTTCGATTCATACAACGTTCGGAATCTGAAATTTGAAGACTTTTTCACGCACGGAGAAATCTCAAATGCGATTTTAAGTAATAAAAATTTAAGTAATAAAAATCAAACCTTTGCAAGATCGAGCACATTTGATGATTCTGGAAGTACAACCTTCACAATGCATGTCCACCTTCAAAACGACGGTGAGGGAAGTCGTTTTCTTGTTATCACCATCATTTCCTTTATTCTTATCACCTCCTTCTTTCTTCTTCTGCTTCAGAGACAAAGAGAAAATAGTGAGACAATAAAACCCATTATAAAAACAGAACCTTTTTTTGAGAAAAAATCAGAGTAGTAATGTTGAGAAGATTCGAGAATGTTGAGAAAACGTAATGACTCAGTACCTCGCCCATGGTGATGACTCAGTTAGTGAGAAAAGAAAGTGGGTAGAGAAAGAGTCAGAGGAAACGAGTGAGAAAGATCGCACCTTTCGTTTGTGTTTATAGTCGCAAAAATTTTGGAGTCCGTTATGGTTTGATGTATGTATATTTGTTCCAAGAAAGCCCAATTAAGTTCGGCCCAGTAAGGCCTGTATATATTTTTGGTTTTAAGTTTCTTCTTAAGGAAAGATTCAAGGCCGGAGAAATGGCGGAGATGTCTTGCCTTCAGATCCAAGATTCTAGCGATCCAGTTTTTAACCGTCAACGGCGACTACATGATCACCTGAGAGATCGATCGCTTTCTCAGATCTTCGATTCATTTCCTCACTGCGTCCAATCAGAAAACGTTGATCCTTTCGTCTCTGAATCCGATTTTCTCTGCGACGAAGTTTCGTTATCCGATTTAGTCGCAGCTGCCGACGGTTTTGATTTACTCGACAAGCGTAGCTTTGTCATGGATCTGTTCCACCAGCGTGTTGAACAGTCTCAGGTAAATCTTCTTGATGATGATGGAATCGATGGGACGCGTGGGGGTAATTTGGAACTTGATTTTGGATTAGAGTTGGAATCTGGTAGCCGTTTGGTTGAGAATACAATAGGTGATAGTGATCTTGTTATTGACCTGAATGAAGAATCACGGAATGTTATAGTTAAAGTGGAATCTGGATCTGATTCTGATGAT
This sequence comes from Physaria fendleri, assembly GCA_036630335.1. Lineage (NCBI taxonomy): Eukaryota > Viridiplantae > Streptophyta > Magnoliopsida > Brassicales > Brassicaceae > Physaria > Physaria fendleri. The sequence continues at coordinate 8,262,894 of CM071721.1, read as the reverse complement.
CAAGAAAAGGAGGAGAATGAGATTTGGAGAATAGATTTGGATGAAGAGGATGAATATGTAAATGATGATGATGAAGAAGAAGATGCTAGTGTGACAATCCCTCTTTGTTGGGATTCACTTCAATTAGAAGATTTAGAAAACAACAATGAGGAATTCGAATGGGAAGAAGTTGATGGTGATGATGAGAGGGAGGTTTTAAGCGTTTTAGGTTATGGAGAACGATGACAATGCTGTTTGTTGTGCGGTTTGCAAAGAAGAGATGAATGTAGGAAAGGAGGTTGTGGAGTTGCCTTGTAGACATAAGTATCATAGTGAATGTATTGTTCCATGGCTTGGAATTAGGAACACATGTCCGGTTTGTCGTTTTGAGCATAGTGAATGTATTGTTCCATGGCTTGGAATTAGGAACACATGTCCGGTTTGTCGTTTTGAGCTGCCTTCAGATTAAAGCCTGCAAATTAGGATTATAAGTTGGAAGAAGATGATGACTTGTGTGATTAATAGGATAAAACTTGGCTTGTGGGACTTCAGAGTTCAGAGCCAGTAGATAATATTTACATAGTCTTACATAAAGATAAATTATGTTTTGTTTTTGTCTTAAACTGAATCTCTTACAAAGATTTGTACCTTTTCCATAATATTTGTATATTCAAGAGATTAACTGTTGGATAGAGCCTCGATATGGGTTCAGGTTGGTTCAGACAGAAGTTGCAGAATAAGAGACTTACGTCAGTGTCTCAAAAAAACATTACGTCTCCGTAACATTAATCTAATTTTCTGTTAACACTTTAAAAGCTGTTAAGCAACATCATTCTCTTCTTAATGTCTTTAATTAATTAGCCTTGAAATTAAAGATTATTCTTCACTGCATTAATGCTCTTTTAGACTTTTTATTGTAGTAGGTTGTATTTACCATCGGCATTATTTTCTTCTTATATGATTAAAGATCCAATTACAGCATTTGAATTAAAGATAACAGCTTTAGAAAATTAGCATTATTCATTGTATAAGTAGGTAGATGTATTAAAGAGATAGTCGTATAAAGCAAAGAGGAGACACAAAACAGAGCAATAAAACCAAAAGATATTAAGATATGAGAGTATAAATAAGAACCAAAAGAAGGGTAAAATCGAGGAAACTCACAGTCTCTAATCCAAAGATTAGCCAAAAGTAAAAACTGAAACTCCTCTCTGTCACTCACTCAAGTTAAATAGATAAGTTTAACCCTGGTTAGAAGCAACTTACACCTCCTGCTTCTTAACCTTGCTTTTGTCTCCTTTTGCTACTTTATCTGACAGCAAACGGTTCCAACATCTTGTTTCCAATACTGCCCTTCTGTGCCAGCACCACTGCTGTCTGCTTCATTTTCATTAAAAGTCAACTTCTATTTTGTCATTGCTTTGAAACTCGATATGTCCTTCTTGTCTGTAGCTTGATCAGTTCCATTTTCACTTTGTTTTTTTTATCCTTCTTCCTATAGTAAACCCTTAGAGGCTTAACATAATGACAGTTGTCTTCATGCAAATCCCATGAGAAATGCAACAGAGACCAGCTTCAATGTAAATCATCTAAGAGGAGAAACATCAAACAGTCCCTTTGGTAATTAAAATAACTTTTCATATTCCACTCTTCTAGTTCTTGGTGTGTTCATAAATTAAGTCACTATAAAGTATGTATTCAAGAGAAATGTATGTAAACATTAAAATTTGTAGAACATGAAAGAATTATAAATCATATCAGTGGCAAAACCGTAAATTGGAGAAGAAGAAAAAGACAAGAACAGGGAGGAGTACGGTGGCGAAGAATGAGAACTGTGGTCGGAAACCACCGTTGGGAAGAAAAGGGTAAGTATCAGGAGGAGGCATAACACAATTGTCTCCATTAAAGTAAATCCGACGAGGAAAAGCCCAACCTTTTTGTCTCCATTAAAGTAAATCCGACGAGGAAAAGCCCAACCTTTCTCAAATGTGAAGGTTGATTGATCTTTACGGAACAAAATCTCAGATTGAACATTACCAAGAGGCCCTGCTTCTGATAAAAAATCATTGTAGAACTTTACTCCCCATAACATCGCTGTATCATCTGCAATACCCAAAATGTTTTTAAATCTTTGAGATAAAGGAGAGGCCTTGTGATGTACGTGTATGTGTACTTACTTAATCCGGCGTAAGGAGTTAAAGATTTGTAATTGAAGCTAAAGATCTGAGTGATGTACTTACTTAATCCGGCGTAAGGAGTTAAAGATTTGTAATTGAAGCTAAAGATCTGAGTGATGTTATCAAGATTTGGATGTTGAGCGACGAGGTTCCATTGAGAGTAGTTCAAACGATAGTTAAAGTTTGTGATTGTGATCTTGACTCGCCAATACTCTTTGTAATTCTGCTTCACATGCCAATGCACTCTAATCGGGCACATATGTCTTGTGCATTGTACTAATGGTGGTAATATTACTCCTTTCTTTGTTGGTGGTGATACAACTGAAGCTAAGTGAGGTGTGTCCGGGCTGCAAAAGTTTGAGACTTTAACACACTGAAGATTGATCAGACAACAAAAAGGTATTGATTTGGAGAACTTACTCGAGACAGGTACCGGATTCAGTTCTGTTGTTTTGACATCCACAAGCACAAGTTGGACATCCGACAATGGTTTCATTGTAGAATGAAGATAAAGAAACGCAGCAAGTTGGAGTTCTTTGTGCAAGGAACTGTGAGTATGTACATGTTATGTTCCATGTCACTGCGGTAAGGAAAAAAAAACATTTTTAAACTTGTGTTTTAGATTAGAAGCAATGCCAATATTGCAGTCTTAACCAAAAGGCGTTAGCTCTACTGGTAACGATCTTTGGGAAACTCATAAATGGTATTAGTTTCTTACTCATAGCTTGAGTGGTTCTACGCGTATCCGCTGTGACAAATTTTGTTGGTCTAACAATCTTTGCTGGACCACAAGTGTAGACAGGACCAGGTCCCAAGAGAGTAAAGTTTCTTGGAACTCTAACAGTTTTGTTTGTGGTTCCAGCTGCACCAACACTGATCTGAAAGGAGCTAGCTGCAGTAGCAGGGTCTTGAAATCTGAAAGGAGCTAGCTGCAGTAGCAGGGTCTTGAACCCATGAGTTCATTACACCACCTTTACAGCAATTTGCAATCTGCTGATTATAAGGAGTTCCAGGGAGCAAATCTACAACTGTTGGATCTTTCTTACAACAATGTGGTATGTTTCCTTTGTACTTTGAACAATCACCTATTTCAAAAACATCAATCTTGAATAAACCATTTCACCAAGATCACATGAACCTGATCAAAACATCAAGTTACCTTGTTCAGTTGTTTGTGCACCAACCATACTCCAAATAACTTCTTTCTTAGCCCATTTCCAACCTAATGTCCATCCAGGAGATTGAATGTGTCTGTATTTCTGGAAATTGAACATTGTAACCACAGCCTAAACACACAAACAGTTTAGGTTAGTGTAGTCCTTTTAGTTGAATAAACATAAAGCTAATCTTTTGTTGTGGTTATGAAACTTACAACATAGCCATCAGGAGTCCAGCTCATGACATCCCATTGTTGTGGTTATGAAACTTACAACATAGCCATCAGGAGTCCAGCTCATGACATCCCATTTCATTGTAATGTTACCTTCTGGATCAAGCGCATCATATGCTTCTGCAAAAGGGTTCAGAAAATTCAAGAATCTTGTTTATTCCCTCATAGACTAAAGTGTCAACAAGTACTTTGCATGAAGTCTTGTTTATTCCCTCATAGACTAAAGTGTCAACAAGTACTTTGCATGAAGTTTTCTATTTATAGAAATTTCTATTTTTGGATCAGAAAACTTGAATCTAATATGCAAAACATAAGAAGTACTAATATGGAAAGTGAAAGAGTTGAATTAAAGAAATTGTGAAATCTAAATCAAGAAGATGAGGATTGAGAATCATTTGGATAATTAGAACAAGAAATCTCACCTGTGGAAGTAAAAGAAGATGAAGAAATCAAGAAGATGATCCATAGAGCCAAGAAACTCAATTTGGTGACCATGGAGGTGGATCTAGATAAAAAAGACTCCATGTTTCGTTTTCCTGTTGATCAGAGTATAACCAGAGATGAAGCTGGTTCCAGATCCCTTACAAGATGGGTCTGGTTAAATCTTAAACCAATATCAGAACAAGAAGAAGAAGAAGAAGAGGAGGAAGAAGGTGCTTTGCTTGAAGGAGAAGTGGACTTAAAGAAAGATATAGCAGGCAAGATACGAACGAGAAAGCAATGACAAATTTTGGGATCTGGCTGGCTAGTGGCTGTTTTAGTGCTACACTCGAGCCTCGATACTGATAAGACGCTTGTACCCTTCTATCATTCTCGTGATGAAGAACAGAGACAAGAGATTTTAAGCCCCTTTAAATAGCATAATTTCAGGGTTTCAGAAACAAAGCAAAAACAGATAAGGAAAATACAAATTACTGAGTACAAAATGGATTAAAATTTTCAAAATTTCATATGGAAAACTTTGGTGAGCTATGAGAAAACAATAGAAACAGACGAGCCATTTTATCGTTTGAACTTCTTTGAAGATTTCTTGTCTTTGTGACCTCCCAAGAATCTCTCACTCTCTTCGTCATCTTCTCCTCTTCTCTTCTTCCTTCCTCCTGATTCTTTCATATTCTATGAACACAATTAACATAAATTCAATTCTCTGTAAAACAAGTTCCAAGCAAAAAACAGTTAAAACTTTTGCAAAAAACAGTTAAAACTTTTTACAAGTAACTGGAGAGTATAAATACCATTGCGGATAGCTTCTTTGCTTCTGCAACTCTCTCCAACAATGACAAGACTTCTTCTTCCTCAGCTGGATACTCTGGTAGTTTCTTGCCTGAATGTTGAAACATAGTCAAATATGTTTGTATCCTATGAGATCATTTTTTTTATAACATGTTTATCGCAGATATTTTGACTTACCAATGAGTTTTTCTATTTGTATATACCATTCTAGCTCATACTGGTTTACAAGTGATATACCGACACCAGACCGTCCAGCACGAGCGGTTCTTCCCACTCTATGGATGTAGTCCTATGGCCCAAATTTGGAAGATCAATGTGTGTTCTTAAGATCATTGACTCATCAAGAAGAAATAAAAGGGCTAACCTTTGAATTTGTAGGGATGTCGTAATTGATAACCATATCAACCGATGGGATATCGAGCCCTCTACTAGCAACATCAGTGCAAACCAAGATATTACATTCCCCTGCTTTGACATCAGTGCAAACCAAGATATTACATTCCCCTGCTTTGAACTTATTCAATGCTCCTAGCCTCTTTGACTGCAAATATTTTGGAACATATAAGAAAATTCCAAGAGAATCAAACTGTAAGATGTTAAGAAATCGGAGAGCATCATTTACCTGAGTCATTTGACCACTGATAGGAATGGCTCTAAAACCAAGACTCCTAAGCATCAAAGCCATAAAACGAGTGCCATCACACGTTCGGGTGAAAATCATTGATGTTGATTCAGGCATTTCACTCAGAATGTATACAAGATAGCAATCCTGTTATAGTATATTAAAAAAAGCTCATTGTATTGTAGTTAAAGAAGATACATCTCTCTTATGTGTTTGCTCTAAGTTCTGTGATGTAAATAAGGTACCTTGTACTTAGCGGCAACAAATCGATACTGCTGCTTAAGAGTATCCACAGTGGAATATTTAGAGGCAGCTTCAATCTGGAGAAAGTAACAAAAAATACGATTGTTATACCTCAAACTATGATATCTGTGACAAGAATTAATTCAAGTTATCTAGTGTTTCCATACCTTCACAGGATTCTTCAAACATGCCCTTTGAAGTTTTCGAACCTGAAAGGCCAAAACAAGTTCAGTGACTTTAACCGGTTGTTCCTTCTTAAATCTTCCACTGTGAAAATCATTGATGTTGATTCAGGCATTTCACTCAGAATGTATACAAGATAGCAATCCTGTTATAGTATATTAAAAAAAGCTCATTGTATTGTAGTTAAAGAAGATACATCTCTCTTATGTGTTTGCTCTAAGTTCTGTGATGTAAATAAGGTACCTTGTACTTAGCGGCAACAAATCGATACTGCTGCTTAAGAGTATCCACAGTGGAATATTTAGAGGCAGCTTCAATCTGGAGAAAGTAACAAAAAATACGATTGTTATACCTCAAACTATGATATCTGTGACAAGAATTAATTCAAGTTATCTAGTGTTTCCATACCTTCACAGGATTCTTCAAACATGCCCTTTGAAGTTTTCGAACCTGAAAGGCCAAAACAAGTTCAGTGACTTTAACCGGTTGTTCCTTCTTAAATCTTCCACTTCAAAAAAAGGCCAAAACAAGTTCAGTGACTTTAACCGGTTGTTCCTTCTTAAATCTTCCACTTCAAAAGATTATAGACAAGTTTGATGGATCAAAACCACAACATTGTCAAGAAAGGTTCCTACCTTTTTAGTCATAGTCGCTGAAAAGAGAAATGTTTTACGTTCACGAGGAATCTCTTCCAAAATCTGGTTAAGAGGAATCTCTTCCAAAATCTGGTTAAGAGATTTCTCAAAATCTTCATTCAGAAGTCTATCTGCTTCATCAAGAACCTAGTGAAGAATGTGAAGTAAAATATAAAAACGATACGAAAAAAATTACAAGCAACACCAAACTGAATCCAACAAAGATAAGCATTAGCTTACCAGATATTTCAATGTCTTCAAAGAAAAGCCTTTTGTGTCTGACATATGATCCCAAAGACGACCAGGTGTTGCAACCTATGAAACAGCATAGCAAACTTAGCTACTACTATAAATCCAGAAAACAATCTTCAGAAATGAACATACAATAACATGAGGCCGTTTCCCAAGAGCAATAGTTTGTTGCATCCTGTCTATACCTCCGACAAGCTGAAAAAAAAAACAAGAAACATATTGGAATCAATTATTAAAGTAGCAAATTCTGGTAAACATGATTGAGGCATGAGCTTACCACTGCACACCTAAGACTTATATCAGCTCCTAGAGCTTCAAACTGCTCAGCAATCTGTATTGCAAGTTCTCTAGAAAAGAAGTAAACAGAAATACCAAATCCAATTAAGCAAGACCAAACAATGTAAACGGTAGAACAAACTCCAAGAAACGAATCATACCGAGTTGGAGATAAAACACAAGCGAAAAAGGCAGGATCAGGTCTACGCCCTTTCTTAGGCTCAGAATCATAAACATACTCCAGAAGTGCTTGCAAAATAGGAATCGCAAAGGCTCCAGTTTTACCAGAACCTGTTTGCGCAAGTCCAATTACATCTTTCCCTGAACGAGAGAGATCAACACACCGCATCAATTAAATGGTATCATGAAGACATAAGCACAGACCTATAAACCTGAGAACTGATTCAATCTCACGGAAACATCCAATGAGAATCATCATAAGATATAAAGGCCTTACCTTCAAGAGCAAAAGCAATGAGAATCATCATAAGATATAAAGGCCTTACCTTCAAGAGCAAAAGGAAGAGCTTCGGCTTGAATTTTCGAAGGAATCATAAGATATAAAGGCCTTACCTTCAAGAGCAAAAGGAAGAGCTTCGGCTTGAATTTTCGAAGGAGTTTTCCATCCCAACCTCTCGCAAGCTTTCACGAGCTCCTCACGCACACCAAGTTCTGCAAACGTCTTCACTACTTCGTTTTCTTCCTCCATTTTTTCAATACCCACAAACAAATTCGATATCTTTTGGACCTCGAAGACCACAAGGGAATCAAAATGCGTCTAGAAGGTGCTCGGCGGGATTTAGGGCTTTAGATAAATCGAGCTGCGTTAGGGTTCAAATAAATGCGTCTAGAAGGTGCTCGGCGGGATTTAGGGCTTTAGATAAATCGAGCTGCGTTAGGGTTCAAATCGTAAGAGAAGTGCTGTGAAATGAACAAAAAGAAAGTGAGTATTTAAGGGATTTGGTTATAATGTTATTTTATTAGCTTATTGGGCCCATCATGGGCCTGATTACATATAAGTATGGTTGTAGACTACAGACTACTTCTATGTCATCTTTGACTCAAATTGATCTTGGCTTAACTTGTTTTATGGAACTTTTGATTCCAACATCAATCTATGAAGCAGATGTATATGTCTGCTCTTAGCTGAATAAGCTGATTCAATTTTATATTATTATCCATATCCTCATATATATTAAACCATCAATAAAAAGATAAGACACTAACTGAAAGAGGTTGAATGCTCTTGCCAAAACTTCATCTACTAAGCCACTACCCTCGCAACTAGGTTCTAACAAACAAAAGGTCAGCAAGTTTTGGAATTGGAAACAAAACTAGGGAAACCAGACCAACCAAAGGTTGGTTCATCAGGCAGCACCAACAACATTCTTTTCCTAGGGAAACCAGACCAACCAAAGGTTGGTTCATCAGGCAGCACCAACAACATTCTTTTCAACAGCTAGCTCGTTTTCTTTCACTTCATTCGCAACTCCTAGTGCTGCTGCATCTTCTGAGGCTGTTGTAGATTCTTGGGGTTTCACTATGTTGTTTTCCTTCTCTGCATTGGCCACAAAAGTCTGCTTGGGAACAAAACAATGTCAAAATATATGTCAGATCACTTTTATGTTAACGGATCCGGATACACCACAATGTTAGTTTCAGAGAGGATTGTTGCCTGTTTTTTTAGCTGCATGTGTTTGCTTTTCCTCTCTTGTATAACCTTTTGTCGCCTTTCGTAGAAGAGAAAATCATCAAGGATGCATGTCTTGCTTGCATGTTCCTTGAAAATTTTAATGACTTTAATACCATGCTCCAGCTTAACCTACAGACAAGAATAAAATAAATAAATGACAGATTACATCAACTGTTAAGAATCCAAAAGTAATAGATAACATGGTGAACAGACATACTTCCTGTGTGTCTCGGCTATTTGTAACCGGCTTGTTCTCATTGTACTCCAGAGTTATA
>CM071721.1:8092446-8107508 GCA_036630335.1 Physaria fendleri | reverse complement strand
TTAAATAATCTCATCTTTTTACTTTCCTAAATATACTTTAATTTTAAAATCTTATAAACAATTTTCACTACTAGACAAGATAGTCACTTTACTTTGATCAGTGTAAGATGCATGTGCAGCCTGTGCATGTCCAAAATATTTTAACCTCAACAGCTTTTCTATTGTCATATTAACATATTATGTAACATCTTGTTTGATTGGTTAGATGGTCTGCCATCGCTGCAAAGTTGCCTGGACGAACAGACAACGAAATTAAAAATGTTTGGCATACTCATTTAAAGAAGAGAATTAACCAAAATCAAAACAAAGGATTTGATGACTTAGCTACATCTACAAAGAGACAGACCAAACTCTCCGCAACAACAAGATAGTTCTAGTGCCAATACTTCAGCAATTACAACATCGGGAAACAATAATGATATCTCCAATAGCAACAAAGACTCTGCAACATCATCGGAAGAGGTTCTTGCAATTATAGATGAGAGTTTTTGGTCAGAAGTCGTATCGATGGATTGTAATATTCCAGGAGATGAGAAGAACGAGGAACAAATAGAGGATTGGGATGTATCGATGGATTGTAATATTCCAGGAGATGAGAAGAACGAGGAACAAATAGAGGATTGGGATAGTCCTGGTTCATTAGATAAACACATAAAGGGTTATAACTATGATCATGACATGGAGTTTTGGTTTGACGATCTTACTAGTGGTTGTATAGTAGGAGAAGTTTCTGATATTTTTGAGCTTTGATTTGTTTTGTTTTGTAGTTAAAGACTTGCATCTTTATGATTCAGATCAAATGAATAAAACTTTTTTTAGGTTTCTTATTTGAGTTCTTTTATTTATGCTATATGATTTATTAATTTCATGCAAAAGAAAAAGAAAAATAATATATATATATATATGAAGATCATATCCAATGATGATATATTATTAAATGTTGTATCAAGCTAAACATATATATTATGATTGTTTGTGTTTCTTTCCACGTCTTATGATTATTGTTTTTTTTTAGCAAAGAGACCTTTTTCTTAATTATAATTTATTTATTTTTTCCTTTTTCTATAAACATATATATAATATTTACTCTATGGTGATGTCTTGTATTATAACTAGTAAAAAAAGTTTTAGTGGATGGCTAAATTAAATAAAGTCAATATTGTGGTTCTGATGGTGGCAAACTTTCTAAAGCATATACTCATTTTCAGTATACAATGAATAACTATATAGTCACATTTTAAATTCTTCTAATTTCATAAAAATAAAATAATGACTTACAATGAATAACTATATAGTCACATTTTAAATTCTTCTAATTTCATAAAAATAAAATAATGACTAACCGACAAAAGAAAAGAGATTAATAAAGGTCCACACATTTTAGAAACCGCTTTATTATTATGCTATAAATTTCCTTAATAGATTTGAAATTTTCATACTTAATTATAACATACATATCCATATGATTTTTAATCAAACTAGTTACATTACTCTCAACATATAATTCTATCCAATTCTACACTAGGGTATAATTTTTAATATAAGATTAAGAAAATTAGAATTGTTCTATTTTCTTATACTTTGATTATGTTTTGCTTATATGTCACTTATATTTTGATTATATTTTGCTTGTATTGTTTTATAAATATTTTATTTTAATAACAAACAATTTTATTTAAATTAGTTAATACCAAAGTTTGCATATTAATTATTAATTAGTAAGTATTGATTATGTTGTATATTCATATTATTCAGTTATGAAATGAATATTTTTATATTTTGTATTAGTAAATATGAACAAAGATCTGAAACATTATCTACCATTGTGTAAAAATTTAACTTTTCAACAATAATTTAACTTTTCAACAATTTTTGGTACTCATGAAACAAGTACTAGAAAAATAAAACAACTGCACTAAGTAATGTTTTCTTCATTGGTGTTTGTTTTATATCAAAATATCAGAACAATGTTCTGCTAGTTTTACAGAGATATTCATTGGTATATAATAAATAATTACAAAATTATTAAAATGTTGAAAACATATATCATTAAAAAGTAACATGACCAAAGAAGCACCATTGATATTATCGACAATACAGCTAGGACTCCACTATAAATATAATACATCTATTACCACTAAGTAAATTAACTAAGCCAATAATAATTATTTGAATATAAATCCAATGATGCAATTAACAAAAAAAAAAATCCAATGATTTAATAAATAATAAGAAAACGTGATTATCAAGTGACATTAAACTAGAGAATGATAATGATATTTATCAAATTACTTTAGACCCACTTTGAAATATCCCAATCTAATAACCTTTTTCATTTTTTAATTTTTTTGTCAAGAAAAAAAAAGATTAAAAATGTTTTAAAATATTTTTATAACATTTTCTTATTTCATTTGTATCTTTATATGCTTTGTAGTTTGTACTCAAATCTTGATATTGGGCTTTTCCCAGATCTGTCTTTATGGGCTCATAGCTCATAAAAACTCTCGTTATTTTCGAAAATTGCCAAACAAATCAAGATTTTAGTGAATATTCAAATTAACCTAGAAACTATTCTCTAGTTTCCGAATTTTACCCTGAATTAAACAAATTCCACAAGTAAGCCTTTGACCAAAACTTCTAATTAGACTTAGTCAACATGCCACGTGTTCAACTTTCGATCTTCTGTTTTTCTAACTCTATGCTGAACATTCAACATTTCGTTCCGACAGATTTGCAGATCGAATCTCAATAATCAAAAAGACAAAAACACATAACACAACAACATCTATCGGGAAGATCTGAGTTTGATCATCTGTAAGAAACTTAATCTCTCTACTTTCATTTTTACTTATATAGAGTCAAGTTTTTGATCAGCACATGTAATAGATCCAATTTATTGCTTTTTTTCTTACTTGATTCAGCACATGTAATAGATCCAATTTATTGCTTTTTTTCTTACTTGATCGATCTCTGCTCATTAGATTTTGAAAGTTTTGGAATTTTGGTTGATTGATCTCGATTTGGAGTTTATGATTGTCTCGGAAATCAAATTAGTGCTTTTTAGGGTTTCGTCAAATTAGATAAAGTTGGGGTTTTTATGTGTAGGTGGATCGAAATAACATGGACAAATTGAAGTTAGCAGAATGGGGAGAGAAGCTAAAGACTGGTGGATCTCAAATGACTAGAATGGTAAGTGAGAAAGTGAAAGATATGCTTCAAGCTCCAACCTTGGAATCAAAAATGGTGGATGAAGCTACTTTAGAGACGTTAGAAGAGCCTAATTGGGGAATGAACATGAGGATATGTGCTCAGATTAACAACAATGAGTTTAACGGTACCGAGATTGTTAGAGCTATCAAGAGGAAGATCTCTGGTAAAAACCCTGTGAGCCAAAGGTTGAGCCTTGAGTTACTTGAAGCTTGTGCTATGAACCCTGTGAGCCAAAGGTTGAGCCTTGAGTTACTTGAAGCTTGTGCTATGAATTGTGATAAAGTTTTCTCTGAGATTGTTTCTGAGAAAGTTCTTGATGAGATGGTTTGGTTAGTAAAGAATGGGGAAGCTGATTCCGAGAATAGAAAGCGAGCTTTTCAGCTTATTAGAGCTTGGGGACAGTCACAAGATCTTACTTATCTTCCTGTTTTTCACCAAGCTTATTTGGTAACTCTCTCTGAATCTGATATGTCTCTTCCTGTTTTTCACCAAGCTTATTTGGTAACTCTCTCTGAATCTGATATGTGTTATGCAAAGACGGATATGTCCATATGCGTATAATGCCCGACTTTTCTTATCCCTGTTCGCTTGTTTCTGTTTATTTTAGAGCTTAGAAGGCGAATACGGTTTGAATGCTTGGCTTTTCTTATCATTTATCTGCTTGTTTCTGTTTATTATAGAGCTTAGAAGGCGAAAACGTTTCAAATGCTCTGCTTTTCTTATCCCTATTTGCTTGTATCTGTTTATATTAGAGCTTAGGATGCGAAAACGGTTTAAATGCTCAGCTTTTCTTATCCCTGATTGCTTGTTTCTGATAATTTTAGAGCTTAGAAGGCGAAAACGGTTTAAATGCTTGGCCTTTCTTATCCTTGTTTGCTTGTATCTGTTTATTTTAGAGCTTAGAAGGCGAAAACAGTTTAAATGCGCGGCTTTTCTTATCCCTGTTCGCTTGTTTCTGATTTTTTAGAGCTTAGAAGGCGAAAATGGTTTGAATACTCGGCTTTTCTTATCCCTGTTTGCTTGTTTCTGATTATTTTTAGAGCTTAGAAAGGGAAAACGGTTTAAATGGTCGGCTTTTCTTATCCCTATTTGCTTGTTTCTGTTTATTTTAGAGCTTAGAAGGCGGAAATGGTTTAAATGCGCGGCTTTTCTTATCCCTGTTCGCTTGTTTCTGATTTTTTAGAGCTTAGAAGGGGAAAACGGTTTAAATGCTCGGATTTTCTTATCCCTAGTTGCTTGTTTCTGATTATTTTAGAGCTTAGAAGGCGAAAACGGTTTAAATGCTCGGCTTTTCTGATCCCTATTTGCTTGTTTCTGTTTATTTTAGAGCTTAGAAGGCGGAAATACATAATAGTTTATATCTTATGGTTTTGCAGGATGACCTCACAGTAAGCTTGATGGAGAAATGCAAGCAATCACAGCCATTGATTCAAATGATCATAGAGAGCACAACAGACGACGAAGGAGTTCTTTTCGAAGCTCTACATTTGAATGATGAGCTTCAACGTGTTCTATCTAGTTACAAGAAGCATAATGAAACTGAGAAGAAAGACTCTAATGTGGAACAAGAATCATCAGGAAGTAAAGAGTCTGGTCTGAAACCAATAGAAGAAGGTAAGAAAATGGGTGATGATAAAGACATAAAACTCTCAGAATCATCAGGTTCATCTAACAAAGAAGATAAGCAAGTGAAAATAGAACTTGGACTCTCGAGTGATGAAGATGAAATTGAAAACAAGAATCATCAGGAAGTAAAGAGTCTGGTCTGAAACCAATAGAAGAAGGTAAGAAAATGGGTGATGATAAAGACATAAAACCTCTCAGAATCATCAGGTTCATCTAACAAAGAAGATAAGCAAGTGAAAATAGAACTTGGACTCTCGAGTGATGAAGATGAAATTGAAAAATGACCTTTCTTTGTTTTTGGTCTTGCTTCTGTCTTGTTCTTGATGGAACTTATTTAGTCTTTATGTCTTGCTTTTGTGTTTTAAAGTGGATTGTTTCAGACATCTTTGAAATTGTAGGTGAATTTTCACCCGATACTTTTATACGAGGTCGTTTGGTTTGTGAATTCACATTTATTAGAATTTTTGTGTGATTTTTTACTGAAACATATATGGATAACATCTTTGAAATTGTAGGTGAATTTTCACCCGATACTTTTATACGAGGTCGTTTGGTTTGTGAATTCACATTTATTAGAATTTTTGTGTGATTTTTTACTGAAACATATATGGATATGACTTGGGCTCACGAGAGAGCCCACACTGAAACATATATGGATATGACTTGGGCTCACGAGAGAGCCCACACCGACTAAACCCTCTCCGTAAAAGAGAGAGTCTTCTTATCTAAAAACCTAAAACTAATCTTTTAGTCAATTTCCCTCGTCGACGTCTCCGTTCACCAGAACAGTCTCAGGATCTCGAAATCACTGAAACCCTATCGCCGAGCTAATCGTCAGCTTCGTTAAGCTTGCGCATCGACTCTAGCTCGCTTTCTCGCTTCACCGGTTAGTCTTCTTTCTTCTTAGTTTTGTTCAGCTTAGGGTTTTTGCTCTAGTCCAACTTAGCTTAGGGTTTAGCTCTAGTTCAACTTAGCTTAATTCAGCTTAGGGTTTTTGCTCTAGTCCAACTTAGCTTAGGGTTTAGCTCTAGTTCAACTTAGCTTAAGTTTCTGGATGATTCGCGTATAAGGCTTTGCTCTAATCCAACTTAGCATAATTTTCTGTGTTTTTGTAAAGAACACTCATCGATTCTGGCGATTTAGGTTAAGAGACAAACGATTTTGCTGTTTAGTCGGCTAAGTATACCGATTAGTGACAAAACGATTATCTCATTTGAATTTTTGTGTTTGATAGGTTTACATAAAGATGGATGACAGTTTGTACGATGAGTTTGGTAACTATATTGGACCTGAGATTGAGTCTGATAGAGAGAGTGATGATGAAGTAGAAGATGAAGATCTTCAAGATAAGCAACCTGAAGAAGATGGTTCGGATGGTGAACATGGTCCTGGCGGTTCGAACGGTTGGATTACTACTATCAATGATGTTGAGATGGAGAATCAAATTGTTCTTCCTGAAGATAAGAAGTATTACCCTACTGCAGAGGAGGTTTATGGTGAGGATGTTGAGACATTGGTTATGGATGAAGATGAGCAGCCTCTTGAGCAACCTATAATCAAACCTGTTAGAGATATTAAGTTTGAGATGGGGGTGAAGGATCAATCTACGTATGTATCAACACAGTTTCTTAGAGATATTAAGTTTGAGATGGGGGTGAAGGATCAATCTACGTATGTATCAACACAGTTTCTTATTGGTCTTATGTCTAATCCTGCACTTGTGAGGAATGTTGCTCTTGTTGGGCATCTACAGCATGGGAAAACTGTTTTCATGGATATGTTGGTAGAGCAGACGCATCATATGTCTACTTTTAATGCTAAAAACGAGAAGCATATGAAGTATACAGACACACGAGTCGATGTTCAGCTTAGGGTTTTTGCTCTAGTCCAACTTAGCTTAGGGTTTAGCTCTAGTTCAACTTAGCTTAAATTTCTGGATGATTCTCGTATGCTCTAATCCAACTTAGCATAATTTTCTGTGTTTTTTTTAAGAAAACTCATCGATTCTGGCGATTTAGGTTAAGAGAAACGATTTTGTTGTTGAGTCGGCTAAGTATACCGATTAGTGACAAAACTATTATCTCATTTGAATTTTGGGTTTTTGCTCTAGTCCAACTTAGCTTAGGGTTTAGCTCTAGTTCAACTTAGCTTAAATTTCTGGATGATTCTCGTATGCTCTAATCCAACTTAGCATAATTTTCTGTGTTTTTTTTAAGAAAACTCATCGATTCTGGCGATTTAGGTTAAGAGAAACGATTTTGTTGTTGAGTCGGCTAAGTATACCGATTAGTGACAAAACTATTATCTCATTTGAATTTTTGTATTTGATAGGTTTATATAAAGATGGATGACAGCTTGTACGATGAGTTTGGTAACTATATTGGACCTGAGATTGAGTCTGACAGAGAGAGTGATGATGAAGTAGAAGATGAAGATCTACAAGATAAGCAACCTGAAGAAGATGGTTCAGATGGCGAACATGGGCCTGGCGGTTCGAATGGCTGGATTACCACAATCAATGATGTTGAGATGGAGAATCAAATTGTTCTTCCTGAGGATAAGAAGTATTACCCAACTGCAGAGGAGGTTTATGGTGAGGATGTTGAGACATTGGTTATGGATGAAGATGAGCAGCCTCTTGAGCAACCCCAACTGCAGAGGAGGTTTATGGTGAGGATGTTGAGACATTGGTTATGGATGAAGATGAGCAGCCTCTTGAGCAACCTATAATCAAACCTGTCAGAGATATTAAGTTTGAGATGGGGGTGAAGGATCAATCTACGTATGTATCAACACAGTTTCTTATTGGTCTTATGTCTAATCCTGCACTTGTGAGGAATGTTGCTCTTGTTGGGCATCTACAGCATGGGAAAACTGTCTTCATGGATATGTTGGTAGAGCAGACACATCATATGTCTACTTTTAATGCTAAAAACGAGAAGCATATGAAGTATACAGACACACGAGTCGATGCTACTGCTTCAACAACTGCTGGAAACTTACCCCTTATAGACCCTGCAGCTGGAAATGTATGTTTTGCCAGTGGTTCAGCCGGATGGTCTTTCACATTGCAATCTTTTGCTAAAATGTATGCCAAGCTTCATGGGGTGGCCATTGATGTGGATAAGTTTGCATCTCGACTTTGGGGAGATGTTTATTATCATCCTGATACTAGGGTTTTCAAGAGAAATCCTCCAGTAGGCGGTGGAGAAAGAGCATTTGTTCAGTTCATTTTGGAACCTCTATACAAGATATACAGCCAGGTGATAGGTGAACATAAGAAGAGTGTAGAGACCACCCTTGCAGAATTAGGAGTAACCCTAAGTAATAGTGCATATAAGCTGAACGTCAAACCTTTACTTAGGTTGGCCTGTAGCTCAGTTTTTGGTTCAGCATCAGGATTCACTGATATGCTGGTAAAGCACATTCCTTCCCCCAGAGAGGCTGCAACTAGGAAAGTCGACCACGCATACACTGGGCCCAAAGCTACTGCTTCAACAACTGCTGGAAACTTACCCCTTATAGACCCTGCAGCTGGAAATGTATGTTTTGCCAGTGGTTCAGCCGGATGGTCTTTCACATTGCAATCTTTTGCTAAAATGTATGCCAAGCTTCATGGGGTGGCCATTGATGTGGATAAGTTTGCATCTCGACTTTGGGGAGATGTTTATTATCATCCTGATACTAGGGTTTTCAAGAGAAATCCTCCAGTAGGCGGTGGAGAAAGAGCATTTGTTCAGTTCATTTTGGAACCTCTATACAAGATATACAGCCAGGTGATAGGTGAACATAAGAAGAGTGTAGAGACCACCCTTGCAGAATTAGGAGTAACCCTAAGTAATAGTGCATATAAGCTGAACGTCAAACCTTTACTTAGGTTGGCCTGTAGCTCAGTTTTTGGTTCAGCATCAGGATTCACTGATATGCTGGTAAAGCACATTCCTTCCCCCAGAGAGGCTGCAACTAGGAAAGTCGACCACGCATACACTGGGCCCAAAGCTACTGCTTCAACAACTGCTGGAAACTTACCCCTTATAGACCCTGCAGCTGGAAATGTATGTTTTGCGAGTGGTTCAGCCGGATGGTCCTTCACATTGCAATCTTTTGCTAAAATGTATGCCAAGCTTCATGGGGTGGCCATTGATGTGGATAAGTTTGCATCTCGACTTTGGGGAGATGTTTATTATCATCCTGATACTAGGGTTTTCAAGAGAAATCCTCCAGTAGGCGGTGGAGAAAGAGCATTTGTTCAGTTCATTTTGGAACCTCTATACAAGATATACAGCCAGGTGATAGGTGAACATAAGAAGAGTGTAGAGACCACCCTTGCAGAATTAGGAGTAACTCTAAGTAACAGTGCATATAAGCTGAACGTCAAACCCTTGCTTAGGTTGGCCTGTAGCTCAGTTTTTGGTTCAGCATCAGGGTTCACTGATATGTTGGTGAAGCACATTCCTTCCCCCAGAGAGGCTGCAACTAGGAAAGTCGACCACGCATACACTGGGCCCAAAGAAGCACATTCCTTCCCCCAGAGAGGCTGCAACTAGGAAAGTCGACCACGCATACACTGGGCCCAAAGATTCCCCCATTTATGAATCAATGGTAGAATGCGATCCATCTGGACCTCTCATGGTTAATGTCACAAAGCTGTACCCCAAATCAGATACCTGGACCTCTCATGGTTAATGTCACAAAGCTGTACCCCAAATCAGATACTAGTGTGTTTGACGTGTTCGGAAGAGTGTATAGTGGTAGGCTTCAAACAGGGCAAAGCATACGTGTACTAGGAGAGGGGTATTCACCTGAGGATGAGGAGGACATGACTATTAAAGAAGTGACCAAGCTGTGGATATATCAAGCTAGGTATAGAATACCAGTAAGCAGTGCCCCTCCTGGTTCATGGGTATTAATTGAAGGTGTTGATGCTTCCATCATGAAAACTGCGACTTTGTGTAATTCAAACTACGATGAAGATGTCTACATATTCCGGCCGCTCCAATTTAATACCCTCCCAGTAGTCAAGACTGCAACTGAGCCTTTGAATCCTAGTGAGCTGCCTAAAATGGTGGAAGGGCTTAGGAAAATTAGCAAGAGCTATCCCCTTGCAATTACCAAGGTCGAGGAGTCTGGGGAGCATACTATTCTAGGCACAGGCGAGTTGTACTTGGATTCTATCATGAAGGACCTCAGGGAGCTCTATTCAGAGGTCGAAGTAAAGGTATCTATTTGTATCTCTAATTTGGCTCTATGACAGTGGATTGGTTGTTTGATCTCTAATATCCTTTTGTTTTCTTCAATTTGTAGGTCGCAGATCCGGTGGTCTCCTTCTGTGAGACAGTGGTTGAATCTTCGTCAATGAAATGTTTTGCTGAGACACCAAACAAAAAGAACAAAATAACTATGGTAAGAGATCTTCCAGCTCCTCAAATGTTTTGCTGAGACACCAAACAAAAAGAACAAAATAACTATGGTAAGAGATCTTCCAGCTCCTCTATTATCCCTTATATAAGACTGAAATGTTTGGTATGGGGCTCAAGCAAATTAGTTTCTGACTAATCTGATATCTGTTTCATGCTAAAGATTGCAGAGCCATTGGATAGAGGTCTTGCAGAGGACATTGAGAATGGCGTTGTGAGCATTGACTGGAACAGAAAACAACTCGGTGACTTCTTCAAGACAAAATATGATTGGGATTTCAAATTAGTTTCTGACTAATCTGATATCTGTTTCATGCTAAAGATTGCAGAGCCATTGGATAGAGGTCTTGCAGAGGACATTGAGAATGGCGTTGTGAGCATTGACTGGAACAGAAAACAACTCGGTGACTTCTTCAAGACAAAATATGATTGGGATTTACTTGCTGCACGTTCCATCTGGACTTTTGGCCCTGACAAACAGGTAAAATGCATTGTTCTTATACTTAAAATCATTAAATCCGAGTGATATCTGTATCTGTATCTCCATCTTTTGATTGTTGATTTCTGACCGAGCAGGGGCCAAATATTTTATTGGATGATACCCTTCCAACTGAGGTTGATAAGAACTTGATGATGGCAGTGAAAGACTCCATTGTTCAAGGGTAATCATCTTTCTTCTGTTACACTTTTCTTTGGCTCCATTTTGTTGGCTGTAGCTGATTAGCTTCGTCTTCAAAATATTCTGTTACACTTTTCTTTGGCTCCATTTTGTTGGCTGTAGCTGATTAGCTTCGTCTTCAAAATATTTTTGTTCAGATTCCAATGGGGCGCCCGTGAAGGTCCTCTCTGTGATGAGCCCATCAGAAATGTAAATTTTGTTCAGATTCCAATGGGGCGCCCGTGAAGGTCCTCTCTGTGATGAGCCCATCAGAAATGTAAAGTTCAAGATCGTTGATGCACGAATAGCACCAGAACCATTGCATAGAGGATTTCAAGATCGTTGATGCACGAATAGCACCAGAACCATTGCATAGAGGATCTGGTCAGATGATTCCAACAGCAAGGCGTGTTGCATATTCTGCCTTCCTTATGGCAACTCCAAGACTAATGGAACCTGTCTACTATGTGGAGGTGCATTTTCCCTTTCTACTTTTGCTTGTCACATTTTTTCTCTCTTACAGTGATAACTAAGAGTTCTGGTCATGCTGCAGATACAAACACCAATCGACTGTGTAACTGCAATCTACACAGTTTTGTCTCGTAGACGTGGGCATGTCACATCTGATGTTCCTCAGCCTGGTACTCCTGCGTATATTGTGAAGGTTTGTTTTGTTTTTGTCTTCTTTTCTTTTATAACTTTGTTTTCTATCATTCGGCTGATGGATTCTCTGGTCTCTGATGATTCAGGCTTTTCTCCCAGTGATAGAATCATTCGGGTTTGAAACAGACCTCAGGTACCATACACAAGGACAAGCCTTTTGCCTATCTCTCCCAGTGATAGAATCATTCGGGTTTGAAACAGACCTCAGGTACCATACACAAGGACAAGCCTTTTGCCTATCTGTATTCGATCACTGGGCCATAGTGCCTGGAGACCCTCTCGACAAATCCATCCTATTACGCCCACTTGAACCCGCCCCCATTCAGCATCTAGCTCGTGAATTCATGGTCAAAACCCGCCGTAGAAAGGTATACTACTATTCTTTCCTTTGTTTCAACACCCATACAAATCTACTCTTTAACCAAGTCAACACCATCTATACTCTGTTGGATACACCCTAGGCTAATTATATAGTAGACTCTAATTGTATTGTATTAGGTTTAAGACTCTTGATGATAATAGATAATGTGTGTTTGGGTTTGTAGGGAATGAGTGAAGATGTAAGTGGTAACAAGTTCTTCGATGAAGCTATGATGGTAGAGCTAGCCCAGCAAACAGGTGATCTCCATCTTCAGATGATTTGATTGATCTCAAGCTTTTTTTATATGATCTGAATCTTTTTAGTAACGCATGTTGTAGTTATGACATTTGTTATTACAAAACATATGTGGTTTTATCAATTCACAAAAATTTAGACTAAATTGCTTAGAAACATTTACACACAATGGCCTTAATCTTTTTTAATTTTCAAAAATGGCCCTCATGTGTGTAAAAAAAATGAAAACATGTGCAAAAAAAAAAAATTTTGGGCCATTGGGTGTTATTTTTTTGGCCCAATTTTTGGCCCAAGGCCATTGGATGTAAATATAGAAAGGAAGAAGGCTAGTGGGTGTAAAACTCTCAATTGCTTAATTGATAAAGTTATGGTAAAGTTGGCTCTTTTCTCCTTTTAAAAATTTTAAAGTTGACGAGCGGGTGTAGCTCGGTTGGTAAAGCACACCCCACCTTGACCTTTAGGTTAGAGGTTCGAGTCACGCCGGTGATGACATTAATATGTCACATTAGAAATGGTCACATAATGGATCTGGACCATCCCTTCCCCCTTCTCCAATGTACCCCTAATTTCTGTATGGGTCCGAGACCACAAAATTGTAATGTTAAAAGACCATCCCTTCCCCCTTCTCCAATGTACCCCTAATTTCTGTATGGGTCCGAGACCACAAAATTGTAATGTTAAAAAAAAAAAAAAAATATGTCACATTAGAAATGGTCACATAATGGATCTGGGCCACCCCTTCCCCCTTCTCCAATGTACCCCTAATTTCTGTATGGGCCCGATGCCACAAAATTGTAATGTTAAAAAAAAAATTCTGTATGGGCCCGATGCCACAAAATTGTAATGTTAAAAAAAAAAAAAAAATTTAAAGTTGACTTGTAACTTTCGTGTCGTTCTCTTTTCTCCTTTTACACGGATTCCTTTACCGTACTTTATTCTCAACCACATCTCAATACGTTAAAGTTTAAAGACCAAACAAAGGAGTAACTTATTAATTGATTATGTCACTTAAGCTCAATTTTTCTAATTCATTGAACAAAATCATGAAACGGTCCAAGTGTTCATAGAAAATAATAAATGATATGTTGAGAGTATCATATGAATTTTGAGATGTATAATCTAGGCAGACCCAGTCCGAAACTGAATTTTGAGATGTATAATCTAGTCAAGATCCAGTCCGAAATTTTCCGAGATCCTATTTAAAAAAAAAGTTTTGAAGTCTTAATTAATAAAAAAAAAGTTTTGAAGTCTTAATTAATAAGAGATATTTTTGTTTTTGTTTTAAATTTGTCAACACAAATAAATAAATGAAAATATTTTTTCATATGTATTTTAAAATCTAAATAAATAAACAATATTTTTCACATTATTAAGAAAAATAGAACAAATGTGTTATGAGGGTCGATGTAGGACAAAGAGACGATTAATTAGTTGATTTTTGTTATAATTACTGTCGAAGTTTTTTTAAATGGAAGAAATAAATAGAAAAATCTTAATAGATTTATTTTTGTTCTTTTAGAAAAAAGAATATTAGGTCCCACAATAAGCGGAATTCTATACAAAAATATTGTTTGAATTGCCCAATAGTCGGGTCTGATAGCACGAGGATGTCATTATTATGTTGGCTTCCGACTTTGTTGGGAACACGAGGACATAGAACACGGATAGTACAATAAGCGGGATCCTATACAAAAATATTGTTTAAATTGCCCAATAGCCGGGTCTGATAGCACAAGGATGTCATTATTATGTTGGCTTCTCCGACCTTGTTGGGAACACGAGGACATAGAACATAGATAGTACATGGAGACGTTATTTTTTTACTATAAGATAAAATCCAATTTATATTAATTATATAGAAATGATACATTTATATTTTGTCGTATCCGTACTCCATAAATTTTGGATATGCCGTTTCTTGTTTCTTGTTTCCGTACCTGTTTTCTGTTTTCGTGATGTGATAATTAATGTATAAGAAGATAAATCATATTTAAATTTTAGATATATTTAATTTTCAAGTTTAATTAGCATTTATCCAGTATTATAAAATATTGTTTTAAATATGTTTTTTAATGTAATTTTCTATATATAAAATGGACAAGAAATCTCCATGAAAATCTATTGAAAAACTTCAGAAGAAACTGTGAGATATATGCTTTTGGAGTTCTTTAAATATTTTCTACATTTTTGTTGGTCCACTATATTTATTTTATTTGATTAATGAAAATGATAGCTTCTTTAGACCCAACCATTAAAACCTTTCGGGTCGGGTAATGAGCAAAAAATCGAAAGCTGGTTCTTCTCGTTCTTCTTCTTCGTTCTTGCGGCGCCTTCTCGACTCTCTCCCAAATTCGACTGAGGTAAAAAAGAAGTTTCTCCAATTTCTCCTCTTTAAGATTCAAAATTTCTTTGTTATACCTTCTCTTGTTCCATTTCTAGAAGCAAGCTTCTTACTTTTGTCGATCTCAAAAATTTCGAATGACCTAATTCTTATTTTTGGGATTTAATCATATACAGTCAGCATCTTCTTGTTGTATCTGTAAATCAGAAACCCTAATTTCGTGGGCTTTGTGCAGTCTCAGAGGTTTCCACACACTTGTCTCCCGAATTCGAACAGAGGCTTTGGTACGGAAATTAGGGTTTCGTCTTGGAGGAGATATTATAGTCTGATTTGAGGGTTGTCTGTGAGTTTTGAACGGGGGAATTGAAGAAAAGGTAACAATTGAGAGGAATTAAGGATTGAAATTAGGGTTTCTAAATTATATTTATATGGCTTCGGAGCCTGTTAATGGAGCTGAAGGAATCGATGGAGCTAGAGACCAGCGAAGTCTTAAAGTTTATACGAGGAAAGGAAAAGGTCAACGAAAGCATT
>CM071721.1:8028920-8041383 GCA_036630335.1 Physaria fendleri | reverse complement strand
TGAAGCAAGATTGTTTTGGTTTAGTAGGATTACAATCTGCTCCATTCCCACACGCATAGTCTAGTGTGGCTTGTAGTGCTGCATCACTTAGTCCTGTTTTACACACACACCATGACCCACCTACGAAGAAGACCACAAGTAAGACACTAACATTAGCTTCATCTTCTTTGTTCAACAAGATTTAGACTTGACAATTGATTAGAAAGAAAAAGTATATATTTTTCTAATCTGTCTATCACAGAACACTCAGTAACAGTAAGACCTTTGATTGATACAAGAATCTTTTATCAAGAACAGGACTAAAAGGCTTAAAGAGTGAAGTAGATAAGACTAAGCTGATAAATCTGAAGAAAAGTAAAATGTTCTTACTAGAACGTCCAGCCATGGCTAGAATG
This sequence comes from Physaria fendleri, assembly GCA_036630335.1. Classification (NCBI taxonomy): domain Eukaryota; kingdom Viridiplantae; phylum Streptophyta; class Magnoliopsida; order Brassicales; family Brassicaceae; genus Physaria; species Physaria fendleri. Next base: position 8,040,988 of record CM071721.1, on the reverse strand, counting down.
ATAAGTGAAAGCACCAAGGCGGCCATAGATGCGTTCAGACAAAAGATGGAGATAGATAAAAGAGATCTCTAGAGAAGAAGAGAAGAAAGGGCGAGAACAGAGATAGAGAAAGAGAGGGTAGTGAGATGGGAGTGGCTACATGTCTTGTGACTCATGTCTCGTCTTGTCTCTTCTCAAAACCATCATTAAAGAACTAAGCTCGTGTAGACCTTTTTTTTACTACATGTATTTGAGATTTATATTAAAGAGATATCGAATTATTGCTACTAAATAATTAAAATAAATTATTGGAAAGGGCCAATATTGTTCATGGTGTCAGATGTGAAAGATATTACATCTTTTTGTCACTAAAAGATTTTTTGTTTTTCAAATAAAGTTGGCATAATTGACGGTAAAATGTTTAGAAATTGTTGCGTGTATTTATTTAGGTTTGAAATTCAAAACTTTCCCACGAAAAAGGGAGTAATATATAATCATGGCCCACATGTCATAGGCCCAGTACCCAAAAACAAGAGGGGTAATTATGTAAAGTACTTACTCAAAAACCCTAATCTCTGTTATCATAATTCCTCTCGATCACTTTTTGAGTACACTCCATAGAAGCGCCGGCCGCAGCTGCAAAAGGAGGAGAAGAAGAAGAATCAGAGGCGCGAGAAGAACAATGGCGACTGGAAAAACGGTGAAAGATGTCTCTCCACATGAATTCGTCAAGGCTTACGCTGCCCATCTCAAGCGATCCGGCAAGGTTAATCTAAAGCTTCATCGTGATTCAAAAGCATCATCATTTTTTTCTTCTTCTTCTCCTTAATCTACTCTTTAGATTAGTTTGGTATTCTGGATTAGGATGCAATGATAGCTGTTGAATCATAACTATATGAACAATCAAAATCTCATTAAGGTCTGTACATCGGCTTATGAGTGTCGTTATGTTTGTATTGTGAATGAGAATTCAGCAAATCCCTAGATTGGTATTGAATGTTCCTATAGGTTGACACTACTGTAACTTTGTTTTGTACATTCTGTAACTGCAAACTGATTTCAATGTTATTCCTTTCATGTAGATTGAGCTGCCTCCGTGGACAGACATTGTCAAGACTGGCAAACTCAAGGAGCTAGCTCCATATGACCCTGACTGGTATTACATCAGAGCCGGTATGTATAACATCTTGTCAAGTCTTCTACGTATTGGATTTATGTGTTGCCTTAAATGTTTGCATCTGTGAATAAACTGTAGAATCTTCTTAGAATGTTTGTATCTGCTCTTCTGAGACAAATCTCTACTCTTTTAGCTTCCATGGCAAGGAAAGTTTACCTGAGAGGTGGTCTTCTCCTTAATCTACTCTTTAGATTAGTTTGGTATTCTGGATTAGGATGCAATGATAGCTGTTGAATCATAACTATATGAACAATCAAAATCTCATTAAGGTCTGTACATCGGCTTATGAGTGTCGTTATGTTTGTATTGTGAATGAGAATTCAGCAAATCCCTAGATTGGTATTGAATGTTCCTATAGGTTGACACTACTGTAACTTTGTTTTGTACATTCTGTAACTGCAAACTGATTTCAATGTTATTCCTTTCATGTAGATTGAGCTGCCTCCGTGGACAGACATTGTCAAGACTGGCAAACTCAAGGAGCTAGCTCCATATGACCCTGACTGGTATTACATCAGAGCCGGTATGTATAACATCTTGTCAAGTCTTCTACGTATTGGATTTATGTGTTGCCTTAAATGTTTGCATCTGTGAATAAACTGTAGAATCTTCTTAGAATGTTTGTATCTGCTCTTCTGAGACAAATCTCTACTCTTTTAGCTTCCATGGCAAGGAAAGTTTACCTGAGAGGTGGTCTTGGAGTTGGTGCCTTCCGTAGGATCTATGGAGGAAGCAAGAGGAACGGAAGCCGTCCACCACATTTCTTCAAAAACATGAAACAATCGTGATAAAATCAAGAAGATGGACATGAAGATCGAGAGAGAATTACTGAATGATAGTTAGGCTGAGGGTTTGATTCATGTTCGGAATCGATTTCTTCTTCCCCGGATTCATCTCCGAAAAGATTCTGCATCATCTGAAACCTCTTTTCTTCTCCTGCCATCTTCAACTCTTTTTTCTCACCGTCAAACCGCTCTTTCTTGTGACGGTGTCTCTTGATCGGATCTCCGACGAACAGTTAACTCTTTCAGATTGTTCTTTAATCGACAAAAATAGAAAAAAAGTGACTGTGTTACTATATATTACAAATTAATTGGCCGAATATATGTAAAGGCCCATGACCCAAAACATTTAAGGGTAATTATGTAAAACTCCTCGATACTGTCCTCAAAAGTCCTAACTTCGTTTTGGATAATTCCCAGTGATTAATGGGCCGAATATATGCAAAGGCCCATGACCAAAACATTTTAAGGGTAATTATGTAAAACTCTCGATACTTCCTCAAAAGCCCTAATTTCGTTTTTAACAATTCCTCTCAAACTCTCGGATAGTCCATTGAAGCGCCGACGCTGTAGCACAACAATGGCGACAGGAAGAACGGTGAAGGATGTCTCTCCACACGAGTTCGTCAAGGCTTACGCTGCCCATCTTAAACGTTCCGGCAAGGTAAATTTGAGGAATCGTGATTTTAAACTTGTCTGCCTGGATTGTTTTTCCCTAATTTAGTTTTTAGATTAGTGCGATGATCGCTAATTGAATGAAACTTGATATGGCTTAATGTTCGTGATCGTTTTCCTGTAATTTAGTTTTTAGATTAGTTTGGTATTTGGTTCATGTAGATTGAGCTGCCTCTGTGGACTGATATTGTCAAGACTGGTAAACTTAAGGAGCTTGCTCCATATGATCCTGACTGGTACTACATCAGAGCCGGTATGATCAAGTGTTCTACAATTTGAACTTCAGAGTTCACTATTCAGGCATCTATGGTGTGTGTTTCTGTTTTTCTGAGACAATTTCTACTCTTTAGCTTCCATGGCAAGGAAAGTATACCTGAGGGGTGGTCTAGGAGTTGGTGCTTTCCGAAGAATCTATGGAGGAAGCAAGAGGAATGGAAGCCGTCCACCGCATTTCTGCAAGAGCAGTGGTGGTATTGCTCGTCACATTCTTCAACAACTCGAGACAATGAACATTGTCGAACTTGACACTAAAGGGTTCGTTATCTTCTCCCTTACCTCACTTAAATATCATACCAGTACAAAGGAATAGTATAACACAGCTTTAGTACCAAACTCCAATGGCAAAAAAGTCAAAACAAAACTTGTATACACCAGTTCAGCCACATAGAGTTCACACCTGTGTTAAAATCTTACTGACACATTAGATTGTAGTCATCACTCACTAGGTTTTATATTGTTCTAAGCTTCTGCTGCTACTCTACCTATGGATGCAATTACTAGCTAATATGATTACATATTGTGATGTAAACAGGGGGAGAAGAATCACATCAAGTGGTCAGAGGGATCTTGACCAAGTTGCGGGAAGAATCGCAGCTGAAATCTAAATCAAACCACAACCACATATGGTCAACTCAAAGTTTTAAGGTTTATGTTTGAGATTTAGTAATGGAACAAAAACCACAACCACATATGGTCAACTCAAAGTTTTAAGGTTTATGTTTGAGATTTAGTAATGGAACAATTTGGCATTTGAATCTAGTAGTATGAATTTCGTCGCATTTTTGTTTTCATGAGCTTTTTTCCCCTTATGACTTATATATTTGAATCTTTGACCTTTGTGTTGACAAAGTTGACTACTTTCTCACGATCATCACAAAATTTGGATGGCTCGTACAAATTATAATCTACACCATCGGTTCGACAAGTACAAGCAACGGAAACTTCTAAATTGGGAAAACTGATAAAGTTGAATCTTTCTCAACTAGATTAATTATTTGGTTTAAAATATTGAAATATGAAATATATGACCGTTGCTCAAGAAAAAAAAAAGTGAATAAAGATATATATTTTTTTAATTAATAGATCCACGTTTTTTTAATCAAAATAAAGATATATATTTTTTTAATTAATAGATCCACGTTTTTTTAATCAAAACCTTTCTCTTCGTCAACAGATTTCTCGAAGACTTGAACTCAAATTCTTTGGTCGTTTTCTTTCCGAGTCGTTTCCGCGTTAAATCTTTCTTCTTCTTCTTCGCATTGATTTGATCCTTTTTCGACGATTCATTAAGTACCCCTAATCTTTCATCTTCTCAAACTCCAATTCGCTCATCCAGGTTAGCCGCGATCTGCTTTCTATCCTTTTGCAGTGAAATTCACAGTTCCTTTGTTTTTGCTTTTATGCTTTAGATCCTCCATCGTTCTCTTCAACTTTAGTTTTCATCCCCCGACGTTTGTATGTTTAAATTCAGATATAATTAGATAAAATGTCGAGTGAATTTTTTTTTGGGGATTTTATAGTCTAGGATCATTCGATTGAATTTTGATTACTTGATTCTCTTAGCTTAGAAGTTAGAATCGGTGCTGATTACTGTTTTTACTATTTTGTTGATGTTTGGATGCAGATAGAATGAATTAGAGAGTATCGAGCGAATTTTTGTGGGGATTTAATAGTCTAGGATCCTTCGATGGAATTTTGCTTACTTTATTCTCTTGGCTTAGAAGTTTGAATCTCAACATCAATGATGAATACTGTTTTGTTTCTGTAGGAAGGATCTATTACTTAGCAAATCAAGTTTTCGTTAGTCTGAATCAACAAATTCTGTGATTGTAATTCTGAGAGAATATGTTTGGTTTGAGGAAATCTCCAGCAAAGCTTCCCAAGCACAACTCGTTCGATCTTGGATATCACAAGTCTTCCAAGCCTAATCCATTTGATTCTGATGATGAAATGGATAACAAACATATCCTTAATCCTTCGAATAGAACTACCTCTGAACCCTCTTTGCCTGGAATGACTAACCCTTTTGATGATGATGTGGTTGAGAAAGGATATAGTTCATCAAAACAGTCGTTAACTTCAAACTCAAAGTACCAGTACAAGAACAACTTCCATGATTCTGGAGGTATTGAAAACCAGCCTGTTCAGGTGCTTGAGAACTATGCAGTGTACAAGGCTGAAGAGACTACGAAATCTGTACACGGTTGTTTGAAGGTAGCTGAAGATATAAGGTCAGATGCTACTAGAACTTTGGTCATGTTGCATGAGCAGGGTGAGCAAATCACGAGGACGCACCATAAAGCTGTTGATATTGATCATGATCTTAGCCGAGTGAGTTTATCTTATGTCTTTGTTCCTGATTATAAATGGCAGATTCAATCTCTTCTACTACATGAGGTTTACGGATTGAGAATTTGAGATAATAATTTGGTATTTTGGTTTTCAGGGTGAGAAGCTTCTAGGAAGCCTTGGAGGCATGTTTTCAAAGACTTGGAAGCCGAAGAAGACTCGTCCTATAAATGGACCCATCATAACGAGAGGTTTACCCCTTGGTCCTTTGCTTCCTCAATTCTGCTCACATCTATCTTACTGTTATCTAATTGCATGAATCTTATTCTTTGTTTTGTCTTAGATGCCTCACCAACGAGAAGAGTTAACCACTTAGAGAAAAGGGAAAAACTTGGACTCAACCCAGCACCCAAATCACATTCAAGATCCCGAGAACCGCTCCCTGAATCAGCTGATGCCTATCAGAAAGTGCAGGTTAGTACTTCTCTTCCCTCACTTTTTCCGTTTACTGGAACATTACTCACTCCCGCATCTGCGTGAACTCGCTAACTAGGATAACGTACTGTGTGCAAAGATTCAAACTTGATTCATTGATGAACTTCAAGAGCTAGCTTCTTTTCTAATGGTGTAAAATTCTTGTGATTTTTTGCCCGTTATTTTACTAAATCTACACTCTTTTTTTACAGATGGAGATAGCTAAGCAAGACGATGGGCTTTCAGATTTGAGTGATATCCTCAGCGAGCTAAAGAACATGGCAGTAGATATGGGAAGTGAAATCGAAAAACAGAACAAAGGACTTGATCATCTTCATGATGATGTTGATGAACTCAACTTCCCGCATCTGCGTGAACTCGCTAACTAGGATAACGTACTGTGTGCAAAGATTCAAACTTGATTCATTGATGAACTTCAAGAGCTAGCTTCTTTTCTAATGGTGTAAAATTCTTGTGATTTTTTGCCCGTTATTTTACTAAATCTACACTCTTTTTTTACAGATGGAGATAGCTAAGCAAGACGATGGGCTTTCAGATTTGAGTGATATCCTCAGCGAGCTAAAGAACATGGCAGTAGATATGGGAAGTGAAATCGAAAAACAGAACAAAGGACTTGATCATCTTCATGATGATGTTGATGAACTCAACTATAGAGTCCAACAATCAACGAGAAAACCCTACTGCAACTCCATTTTTATCGATCTCTAGCGAGAAGGTCTGTGTTTGTGGGTTTGGTTTTCACTAAATCTCTTTATCTATTTCCTCGCTCGGTGATCTTCCCAGGTTTTCTCTATTCCTTTTTTTATCGATTCATTCGTGTGTGAAAAATCCATGCGCGTTTAAATTGATTTCTTTGGAATCATCTTCGGATTTTTTTCTCTGATTTATGTTGAATTGTGAGCCTTGAATGGCTTTATCGATGATCGATGTTTTGAATTTTTGCTCTTTGGGTTTCCCTTGATCTGATTGCTTTTCTCTTGGGAGGATATTGTTTCAAATTTGACCTCCTTGTTTCCTGTGTTCTCTTTACCGAAGAATTTATGAGGATTGGATTTGTTGTCTTGTAACGTCTTGAATTCAATATTGAAAACTCTATAATTGCTAAATTTGTGCGTGGTTTGTGTTATATCACACAGATTTAGAAATTTGGTCCTGAAGGGTGTTTTCTTGTTTCACTAATCTGGTTTCATTGTTCTTCCTTTGTTGGCAGATTCATATCACAGACTTTTCTGAGTTGCAATTTGGGATTTTTCTCAGTTTCGATGTGGTCGTACTCCGTTAGGATTCTCCACAATCATTAGGCTTCTAGTATTTTCAAAGTGATGCTCATATTCTCTTCCCTATCTATGGCTTTTACTGTGATCCTTCAAAAGCTTAGTGTCTTTGGCCCTGGTTTGAATCCCTCCTTCCCTTACTGCATTGCCAATCACTCAGTTGCTTCCCGTTAATTTGAGTTGCTTGAGTTACTTAGTCTGCCTCCTTGATTCTGGATAATCATTGCAAACACTAGCAAGAATAGCATGTAAATCTGTCTCCCTCATAGTTATCTTGCTTGCTTAAGTTTTTGAGGAAGTCTTGTTTGATTAACTTTTACACGAGTCTCCTATTCCTACACAAAACTGCATCCTAGTTTCTTCAAAGCTAGAAGCCCTTGTTTAGACCCGAAATGCTCCAAGAACAGCCGGTTCCATTCTCACTCCGGCGAAACTCATTCAGACGTCGATCCCTCAGATCAGATCTAGATGACAGAGGCTGGACTCCACTTCATATCAAAGCCCGAAAAGGCGATATAAAATCAGTGAAACAGCTACTCGACCAAGGAATAGATGTGAACGCTCTAGCATGGGGACCCAAATCAAAAGGAGTAACTCCACTTCACCTTGCAGCCGAAGGAGGTCACATAGAAGTAATGGATTTGCTTCTCGAATGTGGGGCAAACATCGATGCCAGAACATGGGGCTCGTGCGGGTGGACTCCTCTCCACAGTAATGGATTTGCTTCTCGAATGTGGGGCAAACATCGATGCCAGAACATGGGGCTCGTGCGGGTGGACTCCTCTCCACGTCGCAGCCAAAGAAAGGAAGAGAGAAGCAGTGAAGTTTCTGGTGGAGAATGGTGCTTTCTTGCCAGATGATATAAATGATACAAGGTTTAATCCACCGGTGCATTATTGTCATGGACTTGAATGGGCTTATGAAGAGTTGAAGAAGCTTAACGGCGAGTGTTCTTCATCTGGTGGAGACACATCTTCTTGTTCTGAGAACTGATCTTGTAATTTCTCGGTGTGTTTTATTTCTCAACATGTTGAAGGATTTGTTGACAGATCCAAAATAAAACAAGATACTTTTATATATACCCGTTTTAAACCGAAAACTTTCAAATTCGATCCAAAATTAGTCATAACGTTAAATCACTTAACGGAAAAATAACGGTGTTAATTAACGGACGACGTGATGATAACGTGGATACAAGTATACACGTTAAAAACCTCATATAAAAATATACATATATATATATATATATCTTTTAATTTTAACGAAAAGTAAAGGTATATTAGGTTTTAACGAGAAGTCTTCGTAGCGCAGTGGTTGTGCATCCTTTGATTCCTGTTTCGAGTAAAGATTTCGAACCCAACTTGTGCGTTTTAATTATATGATTTTCCATGTCATTTCGAACCCAACTTGTGCGTTTTAATTATATGATTTTCCATGTCATGTCGACGTGGACAGTTCTGATTGGTTCTTGCATTCACGTTATCGCTACATCGTCCGTTAATTAATACTGTTATTTTTTAAGTTAAATGATTTAACATCATGTCTAATTTTGGATCGAATTTGAAAGTTTTCGATTTATAAAACGGGTTTATATAAAAATATCTTGTTTTATTTTGGGTCTGTCTGTCTAATTTTGGGTCGAATTTAAAAGTTTTCGGTTTAAAACGGCTAAATATAAAAGTATCTTGTTTGGTTTTGGATCCTATACAGTACGTGTGTTTTTTTTAGGTAAATATAGAAGTTCAGGGTTTGATCGACATTTTTCCCGTAAAAGTGATTTATTTTCTCGAGAGAACTAATCTATTTTCGTTTGAACTATTATCATATCGTATTCATTTAGTTATCATTTTCATGACTAATTGCCCATAAAATGAGATAGTTGTACCCATGAAAATTTGTTTGAAACTTATTTACACACTGTTTTGGTTTTGAGATTTAACCCGTTACAAAACCACATAATAAGCCGAATAATCAAAGTAGAGAATCTCAAAAATCACAAATAAATCAATTGGTAATTTAAGATTTAGATGTAATTGTAAATTTAGCAGGTCAAAGTTTCTAATCGGATCTTAAATCATGATTTACGCAAACTTAATCCGTACATTGGGTTAGTTAATCGGTTAGACGCATATTAAACCAATCAAAATCAAAGCCAATGGATAACCAAATTTCGAACTATCACTCTGGATATAGCTTTTGCAGAAGATCAAGGAAAGTGATTGTCACTGTACACCGAGTTTTTGGGCAAAACAAAGGCCTATACTTTATTTTCCAAACTCAAAAATACATATGTAACAGGATGTTTCTTATTACAATAGACAAGAAAATGGAACAGAATGTATACACAGGAGCCTACTTTGCAAACGTTGAGTTTGATGATTTTGATGATCTTTATGGATTTTGTATGGCAAATGGAGACAACGACAACAGCATCTGGACGGTCTTCTTTAAACTTTTTAACTGTTCCTGAAATAAAAGTTACTGCAACTAAGATCAAAACCCGGTAAACAAGATTCACTCACCAAACAAATGAGAGAAATTACAAAGGGAAAAGTTCAAATTTGCGAAATTTTTGTTTTCAAGATTCATCAGAGTATAAAGGTACAAACTTGGGTATTTAGATTCGGAGAAAACATTGACCTTAAGTTGAACAGAGTCTTTTTGCTTCTTTTTTCATCATATTATACAGCTACAGCTTCTGGCTTCTTGCTTGCCTTAATTCCTTTTATAGCTGCAGAATATTTCAAACAAACAGTCAGAACAAATCTGTTGAGACTAGTTAAGTCAGAGAGTATGTACAGTATATCGGTTTCATCTTTATACCTTCTGCGTAGTCTTTAGCTCCAAATACAGCTGATCCAGCTACTAGAGCATTTGCTCCAGCCTCGATTACCTATGACAAACCAAAAAGGATTCATAATCTAGAGATCTTTAAGGCACAAAAGAAGGAACTCGAAAGAGTTTTCAAGCGTCACCTTGTAAGCATTCTTTGGAGTGACACCACCATCAACTTCAATCCATGGGTTTACTCCCTAAACATATAAGAAAACGCTTTTAAGTGAGGATAAGCTTTCACGGTTGCACCTCGGAGAAGAGTTATAGGATAGGTACCTTCTCTGCACACATTTTTCTTAAATCCGAGATTTTCTTTACTTGGCTTTCGATAAAGCTTTGTCCACCAAACCCCGGGTTGACCGACATTATCAAGACTAGATCCACAACTGATTCAGAAACAAACAGTGTGAATAATCTTATCATCTTTCCCAAAACAAGTGCAGTATTAGGACAGAAACTCACCATCCAAGACATATTCTATTGCACTCAATGGGGTTCCAGGGTTTAGGACAACTCCAGCTTTAGCCCCTAAGCTTTTAATCTAAACGCAATTACAGCACAAGGTAAGATTAATTGTGAAGAATGTTTCATAAACAAAGCAAACTTTTAGAAAGTGAAAGCCAGAATATATGAGTACTTGATTGACGGTGCGATGCAAATGGATGGTTGATTGTTGTTCACAATGTACGCTGACTATGTCCGCACCTGCTTTGATAAAGTCCGGTACTCTCTGCTCGGGTTCCACTATCATCTAATTTTAGAGAATCTTTAATCAGTAATGTGGCTTAAAACATCAAGAAAGAATATAGAGAGATGGATAAGTAAAGGAGCAAGCTTTACAAGATGAACATCCAATGGAAGATCTGTTACAGGTAGAGAGATGGATAAGTAAAGGAGCAAGCTTTACAAGATGAACATCCAATGGAAGATCTGTTACAGGACGCAATGCATCGACCACAAGAGGCCCGATGGTAATGTTGGGAACAAAACGACCGTCCATTACATCAACATGAATCCAATCACAACCTGCTAACTCCACTGCTTTTACCTGCCAGAAACAAAACAAAAAAGTATGAAATACAACAAGAAACCATGGAAGTATCTTGCAGAATGAGAGCAACTAAAACCTGTTCGCCTAATTTGGCGAAATTAGCCGAGAGAATTGAGGGAGAAACAATTATATCACTTTTCGAAAACTTATCAACCCGAGCTGAGGCCTTCACAATACCATGTGTCTTCCTTCTGCAAAGTTTTACATACCAAAATGTGATTTTAAGGATAACAGTTAACAAAGATTGAATCTTTTAACTGACAAATCACAAGCAGAAACTATAGAGATCAACACCCATAATTGCAGGAAATTGATGATCTTTACTCAACAATATTCATTCCAAAGTAGATAGATTAATGATACTTTATCAGCAGATAATATTATCACTCCATAAATCAGAATTAAGATCAAAAGATCTTCAATTTACAACATTTCAAAAGCCAAACAAACTTATATCTGACTCTTAGTAATCAATTCTGTAGGAAATCTTCAACAAAATCTCGCTAAGTTTCTAGTTGAAAGCATCGAAATTAAGCCTCGGAAAAGATAAATCACTAGTTATTGAGTCTCAGGGCTCAAGAGAGTAACCAAACTATGATTTACCTGGAGAAAGAAAACGAAGTGGGTTGGTAAAGTAACGACCTTTCAGGTCTAAGACCAAACCCATTGACCTGGGTTGATGAACAACACAACGAAGCGGTCAAGCTCGACATGTTAAAATCAGGAATCCGAGTTCTATCTCAGTAGAATCCCGAACGAGTAGGTGGGTTAAGATAAATTCTTCTTATTTTCGTCTCTCCACCAATCTAGAATCCCGAACGAGTAGGTGGGTTAAGATAAATTCTTCTTATTTTCGTCTCTCCACCAATCTTTCCCCCTCTCAAATCCAAAAAGACGGAAACTTTATTTTCCCGGAAAAAAAAAGGGGAAATTTAGGGAAAATCTGAGGATTAGACACGTTTGATTATGGTCTTGTGGGCAACACTTTCTTCTGATGATGATCCAATTCAGCTTATCTCAAACGGTTGGTTCTGTATTGATGTTGCTGACTTGTTAATTTTTGTAGGGAAGAGACTATTGCAAAAATCTCTTACAAAGTAGAAATATTTTGACAGGTAAAAATAAATAGATAAGAGACGAGCGGGTGTAGCTCGGTTGGTAAGCACACCCCGCCCTGACCTCTAGTTCAGAGGTTTGAGTCACGCCTGTGACATATGTCACATTATAAATGG
>CM071721.1:7951166-7968133 GCA_036630335.1 Physaria fendleri | reverse complement strand
AAACTGTTTCACAGCAGAAAAGAAAACAGATAACTCAAGAGAAAGAGAGAAAGAATGAGAAAATTACGCTGGCTTTGGCTTCAATAAAAGCACCACGCTCAAGAAGTAGCTTTGAAGCTTCGTTGCAACCATTCTTGGCTGCCATGTGTAATGGAGTCTCACCATACTGAAATCAAGTGACAAGATCAATGCAAAATTCCAAACAAAAAAAATCAATGAAGAAGAAAAAAAAAAAAGACTTACAGTATTCATAGCTTCCAACTCAACTTTCTCAGATCCAGTCCAACCGAGAAGATACTTGACTATCTCAACATTGCCATTACCAGCAGAAACATGCAGAGGCGTGTGATACATCTGCGATTCAAATCAAGAAAAACTCCAATTCAATTCAAAGAAAATACTTAAAGATCATGATTCTTTTAGAGTCCAATGTAAGATCAACAACCAAAAAGTTCAGTAAAAAATCAAACGCGAATGAAACAAATAGAGAAATCAGATGAAAGAAAGAGGAAAAGAAAACCATACAACGGGATTGCGTTCATTGAGAAGAGAAGGATTATCTTTAAGAAGCCTCTGCACAAATCAAGAAAAACTCCAATTCAATTCAAAGAAAATACTTAAAGATCATGATTCTTTTAGAGTCCAATGTAAGATCAACAACCAAAAAGTTCAGTAAAAAATCAAACGCGAATGAAACAAATAGAGAAATCAGATGAAAGAAAGAGGAAAAGAAAACCATACAACGGGATTGCGTTCATTGAGAAGAGAAGGATTATCTTTAAGAAGCCTCTGCAACAACGGGATTGCGTTCATTGAGAAGAGAAGGATTATCTTTAAGAAGCCTCTGCAAGGAAATAAGGTCACCAGAGAGAGCACAATCGTGAATTGTGGTGGGTCTAGCGGATCGCCGCTGTCCACCGCCTAGTCGATTCATATCTTAATTGATCCTCCACCACCACCGACAAATCTAAACAGGATCTTTCTTTTTCTTTTTTTTCTTGGGAGAGAGATTTTCGCAGAAGAAGATTCAACAGTGAAAAGAAGAGAAGAGAAGAGAAGATTAATATAACGAGTGTTGTTCCGCGTCTTCCTCTTTTCTTCTTCTTTTTATTTTAATTATATTATTCTTTGAAAAGACTCTTTTGCCCTTAGATGGTGGGCTTAATTTAACTTCTTGACGCCTTCCTAAATCCCAGCTAAGTTTTTCTTTTTTCTTCTTCTTTTTATTTTAATTATATTATTCTTTGAAAAGACTCTTTTGCCCTTAGATGGTGGGCTTAATTTAACTTCTTGACGCCTTCCTAAATCCCAGCTAAGTTTTGCTTGCCCCGTGCTTTAAATGATTAGCATATTAATCATTTTATTAAAATGGTTCTTGCTTTTTAAATTCAATACCATAATTTCTCTACTCTGTGTAACAAATCATTTAATTTTTATCATTTTATAATGGCTTTATTTAATTTTTTTTTTTGAAACGTACTACCACTTTTACAATTTTTTCTAAATTATTATGATATAATTAGCTGAATTAGAGGTATTGTATGATTTATGAATGAAGTATGAGTTGCAAAAAAAAAAAAAAAAAAAAAAAAAAAATGAGTTGAAAAAAAAAAAAAAAAAAAAAAAGAATGAAGTATTTCCATGAAAAAAGATAATTAGCTGAATTAGAGAAATCTTGAGAGAAATAAAACATTATCGAATAATAGTTTGAGATAACTGAAAAATTGGTGAATAAACTATATTTGACTTAGTTGGAAGACTGATTTGAAAAATTAATAAATTGTTAAAATATGGGCGATTAAAAGGATAATTAGTTAGATTTTGAACTATAAAAGATTCTTGTTAGGATTTGTTTCATAAAATTATTAGATTTTTATCATCTTAATTAAATCAAACAAGTCTATATTTATAAAAATGAATTAGGATATCTAAATAAAAGGGATTTGTTTACTATTCAATAACTGAATAATAAAAAATAAAAATGAATTAGGATATCTAAATAAAAGGGATTTGTTTACTATTCAATAACTGAATATGAAAAAGAGTCAAAGAGCAATCAACCAATGATTTAGGCACATGCCCCTTTTATTTGATCTGAAAACCAATTTTTATGACCAATAAATGAACTCTACAGGGTTGCCAATTCCACAAGTTGAAATCATTCTGTTCAATACAGCTATTATTAGCCACTCATTTAACAACTCTCTAGTAACAACTTCTGTTATTATTTCTCTTACTATTTCAAACACAACTCGTCATGGTAGGAACACTCTAGTTTGTATGATGTGAGTAGGCATAGTCATTCGATTTTTCGGTTCAGTTCTTTCGGTTCTCTATATTTAGAATCCATTTAAGAATCAAAATTATTTCGGGTAGTTTCGGTTCCATCTCGGTTCTGTTCGGTTCGAGTATTACCTGAAATTATCCGAAATATTTGGTTCTAATCGGATATTGGTTCCAAATGGTTACTGGTAACTAAAATATCCGAATGGAACCGAACTATCCAAATATTTTACAAATCAGTGAAATATTTTTTTTTTCAATTTGGATATTTGTTATATCATATGTGATAAAACAATAAAACAAATAAAAATTAAAAATATTTTTTTTTTCAATTTGGATATTTGTTATATCATATGTGATAAAACAATAAAACAAATAAAAATTAACAACTCAAACATGTCAAAAAAAAAAAATTCCTGATTGAATTTCTTTGAAATTAAAATGAGAGTTACAAGCTATATTCTTGACAAAAAGAAGAAGTTACAACCTATACTTGTATAGCTGAACTTACCTGTACAAACAGTTGCAAGCATGAGCGTTCGGGTTCGATTCGGAGTTTTCGGGTCTTGAAAATTAGAACCCGTTCAAGTACTCACTAATTTCGGTTCGGTTCGGTTTGCTATGGTTACTTTAAAAATGAACCCAAATAGTAACCAAAACAAAACGGTTCGATTCGTTTCAGGTTTTGTGGTTATTTGTACCCGTAGTTACCCATATAAATCAAAACTATATTAAAAATATTTTAAAATACATTAAAATTATTTGGTTTGAACGTAAATCTAAGATACCTAAAAAAATACTAATTAATAAAATATTTCGGTTATTTAGAGTTACCCATTCGGTTCTCGGTTCGATTCCGGGTTTTCAGTTTTTAAAATTCAAGACCCGTTCGAATATTTGAAGAATTCGGTTCCATTTTGTTTCATATTTTTTCGATTCGGTTCGGTTCGAGTTTTCGGTTTTTTTGCCCACCTCTAGACGTGAGTGATTGGTTGAGCTTTGAATTTTTCTATCTGATATTAAAACAATCAAATTTTTCTAATTTGGTTGGGTTCAAAACATTCAAAATTTAGAAATATTTTTCCAAAACCAAAGTCAAATGTAAAAATCCAAAAAAAAATTAATGATTTTTTTCTTTTACAGCCTTTATTAGAAAAAATTCTCAGTTGAAAGAGAAAAAAATAAAAAGGAGAAGATGAACTGAAAAAGAGTAAAGATTTATTTTGATCGTAATCCATTTAATGGTGTATGATACTGGTTATATACAAGATATTAAACCGGTTCCACAAAACCGATATTAACTAATTGTAAACCAGAAACAAAACTAATCAACTTAACTAATAAACGCCACAGCCTTCTCATACTCCAATAAACTCTTGAATAAGCAATGTTGAACTGCCTCGGTAAATGGTAAATATCCTCTTCACCTTATAAATACGGTATCAGTGCAGTAGAGAGTTTTTATCTAACGATTATCAAGTGAATACAAGTTATTGAGCTTACGCAATTTAAGTAGCTTTCTCTTTTTTTTTTTTGTCATGGAAGTAGCTTTCTAAATTTTTGTCATGGAAGTAGCTTTCTAATTTGTCATGGAAGTAGCTTCACAATTATATGATCTATGCATCCAAAACAGACGGTGCTCTAACAAGTAAAGCCAAAACAGACGGTGCTCTAACAAGTAAAGCAGCAGACGGTGTTAAAAACGCGTTGCAGATGTAACAAAACTAAGGTAAGGCTTACCATATTTCTTTATGAATAACAATTTATGTTTTGTGAAGTTGATACAAATTGTTTTTAAACATTCCGAAAACACAACAATATGTCATATGATGTTATTGTAAATAGATTTGAAACTAATATCAACACATCTCGGATCTGCATAATACAATCTTAGGCTACCACCGATAAAATTTGACATCAAATCCAGTTTCAAGAAAATATTCAACTAGAAATACTTCAGGACAAACAAAATAACCAATGCTCTGGTCTTTATTATCTTGATAGATATTTTTAAGACCAACCTCAAGGAACCAGACCATAATTAACAGCACCAGCAACCGCATGAGAAACTCCGCCTTTGACTTTGCCAGCTTAATCAGTTCCTTCTCTGACAGAACAAGTCGAAATCTTCTAATGTTGCACAAGAAAGATAGAACCAAACATTAGTCCAAACTAGAACAATTACTTCGGTGGCTTGACCTTGACTATGGATCAAAGATTACTTAACACATCTGGTTCGAGGGAAAGGACAGAAACGATCACAAAATTGATTGAAAATGCTATATCAAAACAATTCTAGAGAATAAATTATAAAAAAGTATAAAAAATAGAGAGAGATGGTCATCAGATAGGAGCGAAAGACAATGCTGAAGATATTAATCATATAGACTTTATCATCTGAACTATGCGTTTTCAATCATCAATTGACCATCTTTTTTTATCCCGATCAAAAAAAAGCAAATTGTTCAAAGATAAAGAAACATAAATCAGATCAGTTTTATCAGTCATAGGCCTCATAGAGAAGATTAGATTTATCAACAAAGATTAATTCAGACATATGCTTGTCATTATTGTCTAAATCACAGGCCACAACATACAGAAAAAAAAGGACAATCAACTAAACCAGATCCAATAACAGAATTATCAGCAAAAAAAAACTAGATCGATGATTTATAAAAGTAGGCCTCATAGAGAAGATTAGATTTATCAACAAGGATTATTTCAGACATATGCTTGTCAATTTTGATTTAATCATCGGCCAAAAAATCGAAAGAATTGAAAATAAAAATAAAAATGAATGGACTCAGTTTATGGGTGGTGATATAACAGAGTGGTCGGCAAATAGGCCTTTACGGCAGGCCTTTACGGCCATTTTTACGACGAACGAGACCTTTAATATCAATCGTCACTGTCCATGATTCATAACAAAAACATAAAAAGACTCCAAGAAAAGAAGAAGTACACAACGTACAAGAAGTAGCTAATCGAGAGAGATCGAAAACGATAAGATGATGCTATTCAATTGTGAACTCTATTACGCCTTTTATACACAAAAAAAATAGGGAGCTAGGGTTTTGGCCATTGGTAAATCAGCCTGATATTTTTCGAGGTGAAAACAACTTGTAGTTTTGACTAAATATCTTTAAACTACAACACTACTTTTTTGGCAAATATAAAACTACGTGGTGTTTAAAGCGTCTCGAACTCGGAAATAATTTTAAGCCCGGCTTAGGGGTACACAAAATAACCAGATCCGAAATAATTCCGAACCAAACCGATTTGAAAATAATTGAATGATCACAATTTTTGTTGAGAAACCGACTACTAACCAAAATACTTAATAAGGAAAATCATACATTGCACACCCAAAATTTCATAGATTTGATCGATGTTTCGTATATTTTTGATACAAATATTACAATCTAGACGGATTCACATCTTTTTATAAGTTCAGTATTACACCAAACACCATTGTTGACTAATGCTTCAACATCAAATGTGAAAATTAAGTGTAAATCCAAAGAAGAAGACATGTAAAACCAAAGACTTGAGAATCAGTTTGTTTCTGCAAACACTAAATTTTTCAGTTTCTTTCAATTCTACTTCTCTCTGGACCCATTCTCATATCAAGCGTTGACAGAACCTGTGGCATTGACATTCGACCCATTCTCATATCAAGCGTTGACAGAACCTGTGGCATTGACATTCCGCCCGACACAACAATTTCTGCAGATAAAGACATCCCAAAGATATTAAAAGATCCAATTTTCCAAATTTTCCAAAATGAGATAATGGATTTTCCTCTCACCTATGCCTTCTCTTACTGAGAGATTTGGTCTGATTACATCCTTTGTACTAACAAGAAATACATCCCCAATACGTGGATGCCTTATGATGGCAACTTCTTTGAAAGCCTGAGTATTTTGATCTGGAATACAATTGGTAAGAAGTCATATATAATCAAGACTCCATCAAAAATGACCAAACAAATCAATGGTACCTGGTGATATTGCAGTGCTGATTTGCTTAGAGGCATTGTAGATATGGCGAACAAATGGCATTCGTTTGATAAACCACTCTCCCAAATTTAGAACCGACGTACCCAACCATGAAGACATGAAAACCCCAACCAAGAAGATAAATGTAATGGACGTGATAAACCAACCAAGAAGATAAATGTAATGGACGTGATAAAGCCAAGTCCTACAAACCAAATTTACAATATATAAAGACATCAAATACTATGTTTACAACATTTATCTAACAGCTGCAGAACCAAATAGTTTTGTTTTTTGTTATTCATATACATTCCCCCAAAGAAGTTACTTCTTGATCGCCAATGAACAGACAACAAGTTACTTGACACAGATTTAGAAAGATTATAAGCTCACCAAATATATTGATTCCGAGTTGAGCATATATTGGGGAGAAAAATCCATCGACGAAATGAATAAACCACCAAGTCACATAGAAAGTAATTGCCATTGGAAGCAAGATCACACTAGAAGACAGATTAAAGGAGTCAGAATGTACTGGTACTACAAGTTGTGAATAAGGCAAGCAATAAAAATAGAAACTAAATCTTCAAGTGAGATAAGCAAGAAAGAGAAACGCTTCCTACCATCCAGTCATGAACTTCTTTGATGCCCAGCTTCTGATCAGCTTGTAAAAAGTCTATATATCAAATAATTTCCAGTGAGGACAGAAAGACACAGAAATTGGAATTACAATTACAACAAACTATATGCTTAAAATAAAGCAAATTAGAGCAATCTCAAAACTTGATATATGTTTGGAGTAACTGATGAAACGACAACAGATCCTTGTTTCTTGTAAAGCTAAGCTAACTCTCGAATCTGAAAATAAAAACTCAAAACTACAATCTCGACCTCACGAATGACCAATTAGGATTAAATTTGGTAATAAGGCAACAAAATTTAAATTGAGATTTGAAGAATTTTGCCATCTAAACCCTGAATCGCAGGAGACTTACAACAAAACCCTAAAGCCAATACGTGGATGCCTTATGATGGCAACTTCTTTGAAAGCCTGAGTATTTTGATCTGGAATACAATGGTAAGAAGTCATATATAATCAAGAATCCACCAAAAAATAACCAACCAAAGCAATGATACCTGGAGATATTGCAGTGCTGATTTGCTTGGAGGCATTGTAAATATGACGAACAAATGGCATTCGCTTGATAAACCACTCTCCCAAATTTAAAACCGACGTACCCAACCATGAAGACATAAAAACCCCAACCAAGAAGATAAATGTAATGGACGTGATAAAGCCAAGTCCTACAAAGCAAGTTTACAATATATAGAAAAACTGCCATCAAATACTATGTTTACAACATTTATCTTACAGCTGCAGAACCAAATAGTTTTGTTTTTTGTTATTCATATACATTCCCCCAAAGAAGTTACTTCTTGATCGCCAATGAACAGACAACAAGTTACTTGACACAGATTTAGAAAGATTATAAGCTCACCAAATATATTGATTCCGAGTTGAGCATATATTGGGGAGAAAAATCCATCGACGAAATGAATAAACCACCAAGTCACATAGAAAGTAATCGCCATTGGAAGCAAGATCACACTAGAAGACAGATTAAAGTAGTCAGAATGTACTGGTACTACAACTTGTGAATAGAGCAAGCAATAAAAATAGAAACTAAATCTTCAAGTGAGATAAGCAAGAAAGACAAACGCTTCCTACCATCCAGTCATGAACTTCTTTGATGCCCAGCTTCTGGATGCCCAGCTTCTGATCAGCTTGTAAAAAGTCTATATATCAAATAATTCCCAGTGAGGAAAGAAACAAACCCAAATTGGAATTGAAGAAACACAAAACAAAGAAAAAATCAGTTTTTCTCTTTTGAATTGCACCTTGTCATTGCAATAAACTATATACTTAATGAAATTAGAGCAATCTCAAAACTTGATATATGTTTGGAGTAACTGATGAAACGACAACAGATCCTTGTTTCTTATAAAGCTAAGCTAACTCTCGAATCTAAAAATAAAAACTCAAAACTACAATCTCGAGCTCACGAATGACCAATTAGGATTAAATTTGGTAAGATTTGAAGAATTTTGCCATCTAAACCCTAAATCGCAGAAAACTTACAACAAAACCCTAAAGAAGCAAATATTGAATCGAGGGAAAAAGTGATAACCTCATGACCAGTATGATGGGAAGAAGCAGAAGAAGAAGAAGGTTTGCCTCATGACCAGTATGATGGGAAGAAGCAGAAGAAGAAGAAGGTTTGGGAGTAGCATCGTCATCATGTTCGCCGGAATTAACAACTGGAATTAGAAGCTCACGATCTCTGTTAGCCATCACGATCCCAGGTTTAGCTTCGCCCATAAACAAAAGCAATAGGAATAAAAACCCAAAAGTAGACAGAGCAAATGGAGAAGAGAAGAGATCAACAACGGAAGGCCCAGAAGATTCAACGACGAAGAAAAATCCCAAATCACACTCTAATTCGATGTTTAGAAACGGAAGGCCCAGAAGATTCAACGACGAAGAAAAATCCCAAATCACACTCTAATTCGATGTTTAGACAGAAACTATCTGTTTCCAGGTAATTTGTTGTTGATTTATTTTATTATTTTAAAAATTTCTTCCTATAAATGTCTCTAAACCATTTAATTTATCTTTGGTAACCAATTATCAATTTGAAACAATAATTTGGTTGCATTACATTCTACATTATTCCTTTGCATAATTCTAAATTTTCCTTTTATATACCTATAAATTAGAAAAAAAAAGTTATATATAGCCATTAGCCACTAAAACTCCGAAATAATTAAGACACTAAACCTTTTTCCCCAACATATCTTAGTGGTTTTGATAAATTTTTATTAAACATGAATTTCACATTTTTCTTACTGAAAAAAAATTAGTATAGAAACTGGTCAACATTTACATTTGCCTTGTGGTTATCTAAATTTGCATTATGCCCTATAACAACATCAACAAAAACATGTACAATTGAGTTAAGAATTTTAAACCCCTTTTAAAAGACTTCTCTATCCGAGTGAAAATTCACGGAAGGAAGAAAAAAGAGTACTTGATTAATCAAACAATGTCTTTGAGTAATGTGGATCAAGCTTCTCAGTCTCTTCACTTGAATGAGACGATCCTGCAGACTCAGAATCAGTCTCTAGTACTGCTTCATCACCCAATATAGCTTGTTTTCGTACCAAAGTATCTGTATAAAGAACATCTTCTATCCTTGACATCACTGTATAAGCCAAGCTTTCAAGTATCCTTGAGTAACTCTCTAATACAGCTTGTCCAACGTCTTTGTTGTACTGAATCTTGGAGATGTCAAGTGAAGATTGAGGAAGACCTGGAAATTTTTGTTTAAGCAAGACTAAGATTGTTTCTGCTCTCTCTTCGAATAATTCTCTTTTCTCTAAGCTAACTGCTGAGCCCCATGAAGATTTGTTATCTTTTGTGTGAAGCTTCCTTTTCCAAATCACAACAGATGCTTCGATCCTGTTCTTTAAATCCAATACTTTGTGTTCTGTTGATAAATCTAACATTGACAAGAATTGTTCTGGATCAAACCATTCTTCTGTTATGCTCTTGTAGATTGAGTCTCCAAGGCTGGCTCTACCGTTCTTTGGGAGAGAGTCTATGTAGGTCTCAGGTATTGCCATTTCTGAGAGGACTTGAGCATTGATAGCCATCGCAGCTTTTTGGACTTGTGTGACTGAATCTTTTTGAAAGTAAAGCATTCTTCGAGCTGGTTCAGATAAACCATTAGGAGGTACTTTAACTGGAGGTAACCACCACTTCTCGTTTGTCCTATCATTCCTTGCTTGCTTCCCTTCTTCTGAATCTCTCGAGACATACCAAAACTCATTGTGTCCTCTGAAATTGTCCAATGTATCCTGAAACATGTTTTCATCTCCATTATAATCCACTACCACTGCATTAAAAGCCTGATTCAATATACAGATTCACTTACAATGAGCATAGCGTCAAGTTTTCGAAGAGCTGGAATGTTCATGCGAAGATCACCTCTTTGTCTTGTTACCATAATCTCAGTACAAACTCCTTCCTTGCTCATTTGCTGAGAAGGAACAAACTCGACAACGTGATCTGTCACAGACAGTAACCAATCTATCTCTTTCTTCCATCTCACTTGTCTATCTTGCGGCATTGGCTGTAGCTTTGTTTGTTCTCCGAATATAGACGCTGCAAAATCATCAAGCCACACATGATAATTTAAAAAACAAAAACCCTCATAGTTTCTTGCGAAAGAAGAAAAAGGATTTTACCAGCAAGATTTGTGATGGCATTAGAAAGTGCAAGAGCAGAGGATACACCTTTACCACCACCTGACATATCTTCTCCAAGAAGTAATTTCGCAAACCTATCTTTCATCATCTCCGTTTCTGCAATTATGTGATTATTAGGGTTTTCAAGTAAACAAGCTATTGGAAAAAAAACAAACAGAGTCAAACCTGCTTGTTGACTCTCAGATCTTTTTCCTTGTCGTGTAAGAGGAGAAATCATGGGCTTCTCTACTGGACTTTCTATAAAACTCTCGGAGTTTTGACTTTCAGGGGGCTTCTCTACTGGACTTTCTATAAAACTCTCGGAGTTTTGACTTTCAGGCGTGTTGGATTCGACAAGATGAGAATCTCCGTTGTCCACGACAATGCTTTGAGATTGTTGTTTTGAAAACATTCTTTTAAAGTGAAATGATTTAGAAGTGCTTAGTCTTCGTTCTAACGCTGCAACCATGGTACAACAACGTTCAATTGTTTTATTGCCACGCAAGTTAAAGCCTTTTAATCCTTTAAAATCCAGTTGAAACTAAAAGATTATACAAAAAGGTTTGATTATACAAAAAGGTTTTTGTAATGAAACAAAATTCTTATGAACAAACCTTTTGTCTTGTATTTAAGGATATTGAAACCATTTTGTAGTGAAAATTAGTAAATCAAAACTTAGAAAGTTATAGCTATTTTAAGGATTTGTTGTCTGCTCTTATTTGTGTTGAAAATAAATTGATGGTTTATGGTGAAGTGAGGTTCCATAAAGCACGGAAAAGACGATAAAACTCCATAAACTGATTTAATTTTCTCGTGGAAGATCGTGAAACAGAGTATTTAGTTATACACTATTTTAAATTATTTGTCTCAATTAGAATTTTATTTTGAATATTACGTTGGATAAGTTTTGAACCAAAATATGTAGTATATATATATATATATATTACGTTGGATTATCGATAATGTAGTATACAGAAAACTCTGGCATTTTCTATTAAGTTAAAACTTAAGAAGTTATAGGTATTTTAAGGATTTGTTTTTATGATATTTTATTATTTGTGTTGAAAAATAAATTGATTGTTTGTGGTGAAGTGATGTTCCACGAAGCACAGAAAAGACTATAAAAACTCCATATGAAAGACATGTAGGTCGCCAAACAGAGTATTTATTTATTCACCAGAAAAGACTATAAAAACTCCATATGAAAGACATGTAGGTCGCCAAACAGAGTATTTATTTATTCACTATTTTAAAATTATTAGTCATTGACAAAAAAAATAAAAAAAATTATTAGTCTCAATTAGAATTTTAATTTGATCTATATTTGTGTTGATATTATTTAGCTATAGAATGTTTATGGGGATACTAATCCTTTTCCGGACGTTCTTGTTCATAATTTCATATTACTTCAGTGCCAACATTATCATATATGTAGCTTATAATTTGGGAGAAATAAAGCGTTTAATTTTTTTTCTAGTGAAGCATAAAAGCCAATAAATTACATAAACTAAAAAATCTTTGCAAACTCAATAAGTCCAATAAGCCCATAAACATAATGGGATACTCATCCTTTTCTGGACGATGAGTATATGATTTGAGTTAGGCCCTGTTTGTTTCATCAGCCAAATGAACCATTCAGATGGAGATGCTGAATGATGTTTGTTTTGTAACAAATTTGAATCAGTTGGATGGTTCATTTGGATGAGTCATCTGAATGACTTTTAAAATGTAGTCAAAATTTTTAGACTCATCCAGATGATCCAAATTGGATCAGCTGAATGGAGATGGACCTTTAAAAATATAAAAAGTCAAATATACCCTCAATAAATTAAAAGAATTACAAGCCAAAACCTAAACACTCTCAACCGCGTCTCAGAACCTAAAATCTCATTCTCTCGATTTTTTCAGAAGAAGATTCTCTGCTTCTTTGTAAGTTTTCGATTTATTGTAAATTGATTTGTCTATCTAAGGTTTTTGTCTCGCTCTAAACTTCTCTTTAAGTTTCAATTTCTCTGTAAGCTTTGATTTGTCGTTCTAAGTTGTAATTCGACTCGTTTCTAAGCTTTTTGTCGTGATTTTACTAGTTGGAAACATAGTTTTAATGTCTGGGTTATCCGTCTTTGTAGTAATAATGCAGGGATTATGGCATGTCCCTACATGCTTTCAAGTGACAACATTGAATTTCAGTTTGCAACTAATCATTTGGGTAATGTTTAGTTTAAGAAGAACATATGATCTCCACCATTTTTGCCTCTTTGTAAAACCTTTGTTTGTTGCTTTTAGAAGTATGATTATGTTTAATGCATTTTTGTTTCAGAGAAACTGTAAGGAAATATAAGAAAATAATTGTGAATCATGCTGGAAGGCGGTCAATTATAGACAAGTTCTACGAGTATATGAGGAAAGACATCCATGGAAAAAAATTTGGGGTCAAGCTGACTACTTGCAAGAGACAGAACAGAGCAAGGTACAACTAATTTCTTATGTGTGTGCAATCTCTCTAGTCTGTATATATTAGTTGCTTCTGTGACTTGGGTCTGACTAAATGTGTAGTCTGTATATATTAGTTGCTTCTGTGACTTGGGTCTGACTAAATGTGTAGACTTTTATATGATTTTTTGATTACTTGGTAGCTGTTAACAATCCCTATCGACGTCCAATCTCAGAGGGTTCTGTTTTGATTCGATCAAACTCTAATAAGTATGGAGGTCTTTACTGTTTGTATTTTGAAAGTTGTCTTTTATTATGTGAACAAATTACGGTATTTATTTTCAGAAAATAACATTTAATTACATTTTTCTCTGTTTCAGCAGAGTAGTTGGTGTTATAGAGCAGAGTCGTTGGTGTTATAGAAAATGAGAAGATGCTATGTTTGGTTTTAGGTTTTAGGTTTGTGATACTTATATTGATTTTTTTTTTTGCAGGACACAGTTAGATTTGTGTGGTTTCCGTTGCAATTTATAAAAGTTATGACTTCTCTTAAACATTAAATATTTATATTTATAAATTATGCTTTTATAAAAATATATTGACAATTGATTTTTATAAAAATATATCAAAACATTTAATTCTTAAAATTTACAAGAATTAAATTGTAAAAATATTAATTAATTTATAAATGTCAAAATAATAATTTGAAAAGTATTTAGTTCTAAATATATTTTAAATAAGAACTAAAATTAATATGATTTATGTTTGAATTCAAAATATGATAAGAGGAATATTTTAGTCATTTTTAAATCAAAACCATTTGGATGGAGTTGAAAACAACAAGACAAACAAATGTTCATCTGAAAAATTGAAACAAACAACATCTAGATAGATCATCCAAATGGAGCATTTGAGTGAACCATTTAGATGCAAATATGAAATGGAGAACCAAACAGGACCTTAGTTGACTTGGTGAGTTCAGCTTCAGCTAATTTTGTTATGTAGATTGTTGAATATACATTAATGTGTCAGTGAACCACTTTTGTTAGACTAGTGAGCCGTTAGAGTGGACAATTAGTTTATCGGTTCCGGTTCTCTAGAAATTACATAATCTTTTGATTTTGTACCAAACCAAAATCCAAAATGACATCCAAATTTAAAGTTTATTTGTTTTAAGAAAGGTAAAATTTCTAAATTTTTATTAATTTCCATATTTCCAAAATGTAAAATTTATGTTTCTGTGTATTATTTGACAAAAAAAAGAAAATTAACTTTTTGCGTATATTTTATTAGATGTACAGAATATTAAAGTAACATATATATTTTTTGGACGGCATAAAAATAACCTTTTAGTACACATTATTGATTAACAAAATACAAAATAAAAGTAAGATATTCAAATTTCGCAATACAAAAACGCTAATTTACGTAATAAAAGATGACTAATTTGGACAAATATTTCCATAAGGACTCTTTCCATTTTTACCTTTTTCCATTTTTTTGGCGAGAATACTTCTAAACCTAAATATATATAAGAAGCTCGAGCAGTTTGTTTACCTGTAATCAAAAAAAGAGTTCAGAAAACAAAAGAAGTGAACATGGTGTCTAGGCTTTTAGTCTTGAGTGTCCCCTGTCTCTTCTTCTTCTTCCTTGCTGCTTCGACGAAGGCATCATATCCCGTTGGCCCAGTCTTCTTGAGTGTCCCCTGTCTCTTCTTCTTCTTCCTTGCTGCTTCGACGAAGGCATCATATCCCGTTGGCCCAGTCTTTGACGTAAGAAACTACGGTGCTTACGGCGACGGTAAGAGAGATAACGCTTTTGCATTTATGAAGGCATGGAACGACGCTTGCCAAACTAGCATCGGAAGTTCAACGTTTTATGTTCCTCCCGGAATATTCTATCTCCGTCAAGCATCGTTCAAGGGTCCTTGCAAAAACCCTATCTCCCGGAATATTCTATCTCCGTCAAGCATCGTTCAAGGGTCCTTGCAAAAACCCTATTACTTTTATTATCAGAGGAACTTTATCAGCTCCTCGGAATCCTTACTTCATCGAACAAGCTGAATGGATCAATTTCATGTACGTCGATAATCTCACTGTTACTGGCGACGGTATACTTGACGGTCAAGGTTCTTATTCTTGGCCTCTCAATGATTGTAACAAAAACCCTAATTGTCGTACACTAGCTATCACCCTTGGCTTTGCTTTTGTTAAATCCTCGAAGATCACCGGTAATCTAAGATCCATCAACAGCAAAATGGGACATTTAAACTTCTTGGCAGTCGACGATTTCAACATCACTGGCCTCACCATAACTGCTCCTGGAGATAGCCCTAATACCGATGGAATCAAAATCGGAAGATGTAGCAATATCAATATCTACAATGTCACTATTGGAACGGGTGATGATTGTATTGCCATCCTTGATGGAACCACCAATTTGGATATCTCTGATGTCAGGTAATATATCATTCATTCTCGGGAGAACGATGTATTTAGCCCTTGAAACTATCGACATCACGCTATATAGCCCTGGATCTTTGTTATGTTGCATGTTTCTTGAATAATTATATTGTTTTGATGATAGGTGTGGACCAGGACATGGGATGAAAACATAAAGAGGAGAAGAACGTGGAAGGCTTAACCGTTAGAAACACAATTTTGAACGGTACGACACATGGTTTACAAATAAAAACATGGGGTAAACCGATAGCAGAGATTTCAGTTTCGAAATTCTTTTACGAAAATATCCAAATGATCAATGTGGGAAACCCTATCCTCATTGATCAACAGTATTGTCCAAATGGACAATGTTATAGTCCTCCTGAAAAGTATAATTCTCATGTTCAGATCAAAGATATCAAGTACAACAATATTTGGGGAACATCAACGAGCAAAGTATAATTCTCATGTTCAGATCAAAGATATCAAGTACAACAATATTTGGGGAACATCAACGAGCAAAGAGGCTTTAAAGATGCAGTGTAGTAAAACCTTTCCTTGTCAGGACATTGAGCTCTCCGATATCAACTTGAGTTACATTGGATCCGATGGTTCATCCACGGCTTTGTGTGAGAATATTTCTGGTTCCATTCGTGGGAAAATGGTACCTCCGGGATGCCTCATGTGATTTGCTTTATTAGTCTTTGCTTATTCTATTTTTTTTTTACATTTTTATTGCTAACTATATATTAAAACCTAATTAAACATCCAAATTTATTTGAACGGATGTATCAGTTGATCAATAACATAAGAAGCGTAATTGTATTCTTTCCTTAGTCTTCTAAGACGTTGTTTGATTTATTCTAGGATCATCCCATTATCCTTTTGGGTTTGTAATATCTTATGTTCATCAATATAACAAATTGCTCTGACAAAACCAGAGTCAGTGACTTCAGAACATGGCTTAATATGATAGATTCTAACTAATCAAGTGTTTTCAGATCAAAGATATCAAGTACAACAATATTTGGGGAACATCAACGAGCAAAGAGGCTTTAAAAATGCAGTGTAGTAAAACCTTTCCTTGTCAGGACATTGAGCTCTCCGATATCAACTTGAATTACATTGGGTCTGACGGTTCATCCACGGCTTTGTGTGAGAATATTTCTGGTTCCATTCATGGGAAAATGGTACCTCCGGGTTGCCTCATGTGACTTTGCTTATTCTATTTTTTTACATTTTTATTGCTCACTATATATTAAAACCTAATTAAACATCCAAATTTATTTGAACGGATGTATAATATCTGATCAATAACATAAGAAGCGTAATTGTATTCTTTCCTTAGTCTTCTAAGACGTTGTTTGATTTATACTAGGATCATCCCATTATCCTTTTGGGTTTGTAATATCTTCTGTTCATCAATATAACAAATTTCAGTGACAAAACCAGAGTCAGTGACTTCAGAACATGGCTTAATATGATAGATTCTAACTAATCAAGTGTT
>CM071721.1:7935328-7950945 GCA_036630335.1 Physaria fendleri | reverse complement strand
AACCCGATAACACCCGAGAAAATTACCCTCCTAATTTTCTCACACTTTTCACAACAAAAGAAAAATAGTATGAAAAAAAAAAAAATCTCACTCTTTTTCACTCACGTTTCTCTCTGTTTTGTGTTAATGTGTTATGGGATTGGATGAGTCTTCTTCTCTTCTCCTTACGTTGCTTTTATAGGAGGTGTGGGGGGGATTGGTGGCACACAAAGTTTCAGCCACCATTTTTGCCACCATTGTTGACAAATCAAGGATCAAGGTTGGCACCGTCCTTGACTAACAGTTTACTCCTTTATTGAAAATTTTTCCTAGCCCATTCTTGTGATATAACTCTCGTTTGGATGTAATAAGGTAGGATTTTGGGAATAATCTTCATTTGAGAATATAACTTGACATATAAGGGACTAAGGGAGATATGTCAGTGACTTTTCATATTTAAAATTGTAATTTATAATTTATAATAATGTTGTTCAATTTTACCACAATGACCAATAATGTTGTTTAATTTTATACGTAAAGATGAAGATTTTCTTACAATGTGAATTATTCCACCATTTTGGTTTTTCCTGTCAAATCCACATACTTTTTGTATGAACTCAACAAAAACTGAAGTTTTTGTAAAAATAGATAACCACGTAACGAGAACGTTGCAATAGAATTAGCAACTAAGTTTCCCTCTGAGAATACAAACAAGAAACAGATAGAAAGAAAAGTGGAGGAAATCCGAAAGGATATATCATCTCTATCCCTTATTATGCAACCTAGTGATTATGCCAAATAGTTGAAATACGCTGAATTATTCTTGACTTTGGCCTTTGGTATTAGTTTTTAATATCGTTGCCATTATAATGATAGGGAGGTGGTGTTTGAAGACCATCCTGTCAATAAATTAGGTCATCATCTTTCATTCATTTGTGATCTATTAATACATGATAAGATAATATATTTTGTTCTTTCTAATGTTCTCTCTCGCGAAACCTCCTTCCGTCTCCGCCGCCGTCGACAAAATCGACCCTGAACCAGATCCGCCGCCGAAGAAAGCTCCGATTTCCCCTGGCTTTCTCTGGTCAAGCCTCTTCTCAGACTCCTCCAGTTCCAACGCACCTTCATCAGCCCCGTCTTATCTTCCTGATGG
Source organism: Physaria fendleri (assembly GCA_036630335.1). NCBI lineage: Eukaryota > Viridiplantae > Streptophyta > Magnoliopsida > Brassicales > Brassicaceae > Physaria > Physaria fendleri. The sequence goes on along the minus strand of CM071721.1, from coordinate 7,949,810 downwards.
AACCCCTGTCGTCACTGCTCCACCGTCGGTGATTCTCAAGGCCAGTAACACCTGGGCTGACCACATCTTGTGTAGATTCTTGGGAGAACCTCCATCGCCAGCAAAATTTTACAATGATTTGAATCGAATCTGGGGAAAATTCGGAGATATCTCGGTTCGTCGTTTTTCATCAGGTACGTTCCTCGTATTTGTTCCATCTGTCAGAACTAGGAAGTGGATTCTTCAAACTGGTTTATGATCTTCTGGTACTGTGTCTTTTGTGGTGTCGGAATGGTCGGTAAATTCGTCACTTGCAGCCCCTCCAAAACTCACCTCCGCTACCACCGTTCTTACGATTCGTGACATTCCACCGCAACTCTGGTCTCAGGAAGCTGTTGCCCGCATCGCCGGAGGAGTCGCTAAGCTAATTCCGGACACAAGAGCCTCTCTTCCTCGATCCTCACTGGGTACGGCTACCATCAGGGCTATTGTCCCACTAGGTTCACCTTTGCCTCCTTCAGTGCTTGTCCGAGATTTGAATGGTGATTCGGTTATGGTTTCAGTTGATTATGGTAACCTCCCCCACCTTTGCTCAAATTGTAACTCATTCGGTCATAAGGTGCATCGGTGTCCTATCAGAAACACTTCAGCCGCACCTACTACTCACCATTCCCCTATCCAAGCAGAGTCTACTGTCATTGAAGAGCCAACATCAAGTTCAGTTCACTCTCCTCCAAGTCCCTGTCTTAATCGCATTACACAATCACAGGATGAGAACAACTCTGAACCCAATCTCCTAGAAGCTCATGTTGTTGCTGAAATGGAGGTTGAAATCTCTCTTCCCTTGGTTACGAATCATCCTGAAGAGACTCTCCCATCATCTCCTGATCTGTTAAACCCCTAAGATTCAACTCTTCCACTTAAGTCTCAAATAGGACCTGATCAGCAGAACATCATTGATCACTCACCCTCGGTGAATCTCACATGTCAGGTATCCCAAATAAATCCTCCACCTGATGATCCTATGTTGTCTAATCCTACTGTTCTGTCTGATACTCCTTATGAGCCTCCCACTATTCAAGATGATCCAATGTTGTCTGCTCCTATTGCCCTGACTGTTGCATCTCCTAAGTCTTACTCTCACCATGATGTTGCCACTGATCACATATCCCCTGTAGATGACAAATCAGAATTCTCCTTCCCACCCCCACTGAGCTGTGCACTGCATTCTGAAACTGATCCAACCTCTTCACCTAAATGTTCAAATAATGGCTCACAGGTTCATCCTGAAATTGGTACTTCTTTGACTGATGACAGGGAAGGAAGTAGATGCAAGAGGAAGTTTAAAATCGATTCAAAAGCCTTGTTACGTTGCACCTCGGCCAATCACTGCTTCAAGCCAAAGGGAATTGTGGAAAAGCGACGTAAGAAGGTCAACAACAACCTTGTGCCAAGTGATGATGGAGTTCAACAAGGTCTTCTTGAAATGCAGTCGGATAAGGTCAGCACTTGTCTCTATGAAACTATTGATGCTTATAAAATGCTTCGGAACAAGTCGGGGAACCTTCAAGAGGAAGCAACGTGAGCTTATGGTATCTTCTATGGTAAAACAACATAGAAGATCAATCTAGTCTTATCATTTTCTGTCTTATTGCAGTCAAATTGTTGTAATCAATTCTAAATATGATATATAATATATAAAAGCCTTTTATCAAAAAAATAAATTAGGTCATCGTTTAAGACATAAAGTATCTTATCAACATTACAAAGGTTTATATGATAGGGCATTTCAACTTAATTTCTAAATTTTCTTACATTTAGGAAATCAAAAAAATGTAAAAGTTAATTTTATAATAATACTGTATTAGTAAGAAATTATATATATATATATAGTTTTTTTTTTTTGTTATATTTGCTTAGGAAATCTAAACCACACTTGATTGACCCTATTCACAAGTAGTATTCTCATAAATTCCGGTAATTTATAGACATGATTATCTGGCGTTGACCAAAAAAAAAAAATGCTTATCTGGCTGTATGTTAAACTAATGCAATAAATAAAATTAAGTGGAATCCACTGTTCTATTTTTAAGAAAACAAAGGCCTTCAAAGCCCAAACATACATTTTAGGGCCACATAACAATTTCGTTCGGGTCATTACGAGGTTCTATCACATTCAAATGCCTGGGCGAGACCAAGATTCAGATTTTATTGGCAAGTGATTGGATCTCATAGAGGTTGAAGGCGGCAGAGGTGACATCGACGATAAAGAACGTCGGAAAATTATGCGTTGTGATTACACATATAAATGAACAATTAAAGCACAAAATCTTCGTCTGAACTCCAATACTGTCTGCACATACATCACAAATTAAAGGACAATTTGGAATGAACACAGCTGACAAGCTACAGACACAAATTCAGAGTCCAATAAACACATAATCGATTCATCGTTCTTACTTTGACAAGTTAAACAATTAGTCTTCAATATTTCCGGTTTTCTACTATTAAAACAAACCATCCAGTTTGGGTTCTGATTATGAATTACGAGATCGTAGGTCCTAATCAGAGAATCGGTGAATAAATCCAAGATTTGTACAAAAGTCGATACAAAGCTGCATAACCATCTTCTCGTCAATGCAAATCATGTGGCATAAAACCGAATTCGTATACTACCAACACAAACAAACACTTCAACCAAATTTTGATAAATGAATTGGAAAATATGAGATGGAGAAAAGAGGAAAAGGGTCATCAGATAGGAGCGAAAGACTATGCTGAAGATATTAATCATTTAGAAATATTATATCATCTGAACTATGCGTTTTCAATCATCATTTGACCCCTTTTCTCATCAAATCAGCCAAACACAATATTTTGAAAACACCAAATCGGATTTTGAATCGACAAAAAACAGGCCTCATAGAGAAGATTAGATTTTATCAACAAGGATTAATTCAGACATATGCTTGTCAATTTTGATTTAATCATTGGCCAAAAAGAACGAAGATTTCAAAAACAAAAAAAAAAGAATGGACTCAGTTTATGGGTGGTGATATAACAGAGTGGTCGGCAAATAGACCTTTACGGTCATTTTTACGACGAACGAGACCTTAATATCAATCGTCACTGTCCATTGAATTACTCCCAAACGAAAAAAAAAATCAAAGAAGAAGAAAAAGATAGACACAGAGAAAAGCTAATCGGCGGAGATATACAAACCCTAATTTGTTGTGATTGAACAACTTCACTTTCTCACGCCTTTTTATATAGAACAGAACAAAAATTGGGAGCTAGGGTTTTTGTTCTTTTGACAACCTTATCTTAGATTTTAACACGTGGATATATTTGACGGTTGAGATAGCGTCTATTTTTCAACAATTTTTTTATTGGGCCCATTTGACGTAGAGAATAAAACAATTTTTTACTGGGCCCATTGGGCAGTTTTAATTTTGTTTTATCATATTACAATCAGCCTGGGCCTTTGGCCCGAACCGATTGGATCCGTCCGATCCGACCCGAAAAATCAACGGATCGGGTGAGCCGATACACGGGTTCGGGGTGATTCGGCGTCGTTTTAGGATTAAATCGGGAATCGGATTAAACCGAATCCGACCCGATAGCCGATGTGTACCAAACTAAACCGAAAATTATAACCAATGATATATAATAATCCCACCTACCAAACACTCATAAACTCATAACCCTAATTTTGACATCTCTCCTCTTTCGTGTTTCTCTGTGAGACGAACGGCGATGTGATTGGCGAGTCTTAGTCCGGTGATTTCCTAACGATTTTCCGACCATAAGCTACAGATAAGGTTAGATCAACGACTCTTTCATCTTATGACGAATTTGTTGTGTTGGAATCGATTGTTTTTGAGATTTCAAATTTTTTTTTTAGTTCGAACCCTTTTTCTTTTTTGAAATCGAAAGGGTAATTCTTTTTCTCTTCAAAATATTGTTTGCAAGGCATGGTTATTACATGGATTTGAACTCCGAATCAAAAACCCCCAAAATTTTTGAAACCCTAATCTCAATATTTTTTAGGAAATCGTTCTAATTTCTAGCAACTTTGTTTTACAATATTATTCCAGGGAAGCTTAAGTTATAGGTTGATTGGAACAGAGGGTGACATTGGATCATGGGGTCACGGATACGTCAGGAATCTAGTTGGAGAAATTGCTCAAGAGCATACAAAACGTCAGGTTAGTTATAAATTCTCTGTTTTTTCTTTGGCAATTCAGTTTCGTCCTTCATGGTTGGAGTTTTAAGGAACTAGTATATGTGTATTGTTCAATGAAAAGGTTACTGAGTCATGGTTATCCACCTGTTCATTATCTCAGAGTGTGGAGGCCCCTACTGACGATTTAATGGAGCTTGTGCAGCAAATTGTTGCTTTTCACATGAAGGTGAAGTCCTAATGATTGTTAAGTTCTTGTTCTTTGGCTCTTGTCATGCATATATGGAAGGATTTTATGATTAATAGGCTTTTGACTAGCTCCTTTGGATTTATTTCTGACTAGATGATTTCATTTTACTCCTTGCAGCACAATTCAGAAACCGAAGCTGTTAACCTTCTAATGGATGTTGAGGATCTTGATCTCTTACTTGAGCATGTTGACAATTTCAAGAGGACTTGCAACTATCTCACAAGGGGAAAACGCCAAATTGGATGCTTGTATATTTTTGAATGTTTGTAATGGGTTGTAGAATTATGAATTTATATGTATGAATGTTTAAAATGCTTTGAAACAGGTTTATAACAGGGTAAAACCCCAATTTGGCTTATTGGTTAAATCGGAAACCGATATAATCCGATTAAACCGGTCAATTTGGTCAAACTCGGGTTGGTTCGGTATTTGCAAATTTATTGCAATTCCGACCGAACCGAATTATTTTTGACCGAGCTGAACCGAAAAAATTAATCGGTTCAATTCTTAAAATTTTAAAAAACCGAAATCTGATTACACCGACCCGAAACCGAACCGACTGACCGTTGGCCCAGGCTTATATTACAAACTTGACATATGCAGATCAAATTAGGAGTAACAGGAGTGCACTTCAAGGGATGAGATATGGTCAAGTTTAGTCCTCCAGCTTCATCCATATTTAACCTTATCTCCTTTGATTTTCCAGTCAAAACACTGCACCATCATTCCCACTACAGTTCCAATAAAGATATAACCCAAACTTGATCCAGGACAACCTCTCCTTCCACTCCCAAAAGGAAAATACTTAAGTACTTGCTCTTGTTGTCCTAATCTTGAAGATAGAAACCTCTCAGGTTTAAACTCTTTCAGGGTCTTCTCAAACACTTGGATCTCTCATCAAAACATAATCATTACCAATAAGTGTTGTTTTTTCTTGGTACATAGAAACCTCCAATCTTACAAAACTTTTTGAATAAGCTAGAGAAAATAACATCTCATCATCTCTAATTTTACATGGATTTAAGGTTGTTTTTAAATTATTCACGGTTTCACAAAATAAACCAAAAAGTAAACACCTAAACCGGAGGAATCAAAGGGTTTGAGGTTCGAGCAACAGGAGTGATCTTAAGAGGATGAGCCATGGTCCTTCAACAGCCTCGTCCATGTTAACTTTTATCTTCTTTGATTCTCCACTCAAATCCTTGCACCATCACTCCAATGGCAGTTCCAATAATGACATATGCTAGATTTTCTCCAGGACATCTTCTTCTTCTTCCACTTCCAGAAGGAAGATACTTAATTACTCTCTCTCTCTTCTCTCCTCATCTTTCCCCTCTGATCTTGATGAAGAAGCAGAAGCTAAAAATCTATGGCTTAAAAACTAGAGGATCATCCCAAGACTATGGATCTCATTCTCATCACAGCATAAGCATTAACAATAACTGATGTTTTGTCCAGTATATGAAACCCTCCTATAATCCTACAAGCTTCTTTAGAGAATTTTAAAAAGATTGGTCCTGGTGGGTGTAGTCTTTAACCACAGCTTGAAGATAATCGAGGTTTGGTAAATCAGTTTCTTGAATTAACCTTTTCTTTCCAACCACGCAATCGATTTTTTCTCTCAAGAACGTTAGGGTTGTTAATTATCTCCGCCATTGTCCACTGTATTGTTTTCACTTGGTACCTACAAATCTAGAGGAAACAGTCATAATTTCGTAATTTCCAAATATTATATAAGATATATATGTATTTCCGTATGTGGATGAACAAAATATATAAATCTTGATAGACAATTTCGATTCCAACTCAATCAAAACCAATTTATATAGGTGTATGATATTTCCTTTTTTTTTTTCTTATATCCGAATATTTAAACTTAAAGTTCATTCGATTTATGTAAATATTTTTTTAACTAATTTTCAAATACCTTTCAAAAATCCAAATAACTATTTAGTGAGCAAAACTTGCAAAATCAAATCGAGAGTTTTTATGATACAACTTGGTGAGCAAGTTCACTAGTGTGTATATTAAATTAAGAAAATGTTGTGGGTGGAGAACATTAAAATTCTCATAAAAGAAAGATTTTTTAAAAACATTTTAAAATTGTAATGTCTCTTTTGCTTCTCAGCCGGCTCTCGAAGTTCTGTCACAGGAAACCTGTGTCGATAAGATCTTCTTTTTTGCTTCTCTCTAATGGCTTCTCATCTTCATTGCTACAAACCCCTCCATGCTCAATCCTCTACTTTGATCCTTGTGGAGAGGATATGGCAGAACTCGTATTTAACTATGGTCTTGCAACCTGGGACACTAATTTGGTAAAGAGAAAGAAGGTGCCTCTGGATTTGGTGAAGGAAAAAGGAACGATAGGAGCATCTCATGGATGGGTAGCTACAATAAAACCAGATGGAAGAGTGAGTCTCCAAGACGATCTGAACCCTGTTGCATCGGAAACACATCCGAAAAACACATCCGAAACGTATCTCGCTGCCTCCTTTTGAAACTCTGCCTGATTGCCAAACCCAAATCGTCACCAACATGGCAATGTCCTCATCATCTCCAGAGGACGAAGATTGTGTTGTGGCTTTCAAGTTCATGGGACCTCAACTCAGTTTTTGCAAACCCGCTCAAACTAATCCCGAGTGGATCAACATTGAAATCCAGGACTCATGCTTCTACTCCTCTCCGGTTATGTTTTCCAAGAAAGATGACAGGTTTTGCATACCCGGATCTGGAGGACACCTGATCGGATCATGGGATCTCCACAACCATAACCACAATCCTCCTATGATTCAGAGGCTGCGGTTTAAAAACGTCCCCAAGCTGGATCAGAGAAAAATAGAGCTTCTTGATATGTGTTACAGGAGCGAACACTTGGTGGAGTCGAGAACTACGGGTGAAACTTTCTTGGTTAAATTGTACAAGAGGGCAACAACCTGCCCTATTGATGAAAAAAGAAATATGAAGACAATAGGTGTAATGGTGTTCAAACTAGACGAAAAAGGAATCGCCGTTCACACTGAAGACATTGGAGATCTCAGGATTTATCTCTCCAAGGCTGAACCATTCACTGTCCGTGCTAGCTCCTTTCAAGGCTCAAGGCTGAACCATTCACTGTCCGTGCTAGCTCCTTTCCAGGCTTATCTGAGAACTATATAGATCTCAGTGATGCTGATGACTCCACACTTTTATCGCCTTTGTTCTTATCCTATCCTTCACAAGTAGACACGAATTCTGTTCCAGACGAACCCCCATACTTTATTCCACCTCAAAATATAGTCTAAGTAGTTTGGAACCTGAGTCTGATCTGTCATTAAAACAATTAATAATAAATAAAAATTTCAAATATCACATTGTCTTTATATAATAAGATTTTTATCACGGAATCAAATTTAGACGTCCGTCAACTTTGAGGAAGAGGGAGGGAGGGCTTAAAGAGTTAAAGACAATAGTCATTCCTTACAATGATGCAACACAGTACATGAAATATTATGCATGATGTGTAACGAAAATCTGAAGTGTTGGGGTGGGCGTTCGGTTTTTCGGTGTAATAAAAAAATGAGAGGTCTGGATATGGTTCTGTTTTTATGGTTTTATAGTTTTTTTGGTTTTATAAAAAGATAAAAACATATAAGGCCATATATAATTTGGTTCGGTTCGGTTTGGTTTGGTTTCGGCTTTTTTAGGATTATTTCAAGATTTTACTAGAATTATGAACTTACAAAAACTTGTACAGTACACACATTTATAAACTTATGCAAATAATTAAAAATTTTCAACGTGATACTAAAATCACGTGATTTTACAAAAATCCCGATGATCCACATATTTTCTTCATGATTCGTGATGTCTAATGACTAATGCAAATAATTAAAAAAAAAATCAAACTCTTTTCATAAATTCAAATTAAGGAAAAAACATTATACCAAATAAATGAAAAAGCGTAATCAATCAATGAATAATGTATCAAGCTGACAACATAAACGTAATCGATCACTCGAGCCGAAGGACACGGGTGAATAAATTGATGAGACCAAACAAGACATCTTTGATGTTTCATTAAGCTTGAGAGTGAAAAAAACAAAAGGCATAGTTGAAAGATTAAAATAGCAAGAATTTTACCGGTGGATAGGGATATGTTACTTAAAATAATGTAATATACATAATTAATTATATATATATATTAAATGTAACTAAAAACCAAAATAACCATTCGGTTTTACGGTTTTTAACCGAACCAAACCTAAACCAACAGTTTCAAAAAATACCTAATCTAATGGTTTTTTTAACATAATCGGTTCGGTTTTTTCGGTTACGGATTTTTCGCCCACTTCTACGAATGAACCTTAGACCAAAACGGCTGTGTGTTGATCATTTCTGTCATTCAATTCCGTTTAGACATTGGAAAGATAAAATTAACCCTAGTCTACTACCCTTTTAAAATTGAAGTACAAATTTAGAGTTATTCCAGTAGCCAAACACGGCATTCTTAAACCCCTAACCAAACAATCAAATATTCATTTAATTTTTAATTCAATTTTCCTAAAACAATAATCAAACATTAATTAACAATCTTAAATGATATATTTTGCTAAATATTTTGCTAAATAATAATCAAACATTAATTAACAATCTTAAATGATATATTTTGCTAAATTTGGAAATTAATATATTCCAAATAAAAATATTTACATTTTCAAAACTTAAACATAACGTTTTCAAAACTTTATATTTTTATACGATTTCCAAAAAAAATATTTACATTTTTAAAACATTTTTATACGATTTATTCATAAAAATATTAATGTAATTTTTTAAAATTGAATAATTACATTATACAAAAAATATTATATATTATACAGTTATAACTATGTTTTCGCTATTTTGGGTATTTTATGTTTAAATTCGTTGCGGACTTATGTCGATATATTATACAGTTATAACTATGTTTTCGCTATTTTGGGTATTTTATGTTTAAATTCGTTGCGGACTTATGTCGGATATATTATACAGTTATAACTATGTTTTCGCTATTTTGGGTATTTTATGTTTAAATTCGTTGCGGACTTATGTCGGGTTATGAGGTATAAAAAATGTATTGTTCATGTTATATATATATTATTTTAGGTTTGGTTATTTTATAATTAAGGTATACTATATATTTTTGAAACATAAATACAAAATTATAGTGATTAAATTGATTATGAGATATTATTAAAACATTCTAAAGTTGATGTCAAAAAATTCGGGTATCCACGGGTATCGAGTAAGAAGTAAAAATATTGTTATACATTTTTGTATAAATTGGTTCAGGGTTTAAGTATAGGTTGGGTTTGAAATAAATATCGGGGCATAAGATATGTTTTTTATTCATTCACAAAAATATTAGTATAATTTTTAAAATTGAATAGTTACAATAAATTAAAAATCAAATATCTTATTCACTTATAACTATTTTTCGCTATTTTGGACATTTCATGTTTAGATTCGTTGTAGACTTTTGTAGAATTTTATGTCTATAGAAATGTAGTTATAATATATATTTTTGAAACACAAATACAAAATTATAAAGTTATAAAGTTGATGTGAATCGTTATAAAGTCGATGTGAAAAAATTCAGATATTTCGGATATATCCATTTTATCCGAATATTAAACATTAATTCAAATTTACCATTTTTACTTTTATTTATGATATATTTTATTCGTTTCTATTAATAAAACTTAGTTACAATTTAAGTATAATAATTTTAAACATTCATTGTTTCTACAGAGTAGGGTATAGAATCTTGATTAACAAAGGTCAGCTATAGTCTAGAACGAATAGGAGTTATTCCAGTAACCAAACACGGTATTCCTAAACCTGTAACCAAATAATCAAATATTCATTTAATTTTCAATTCAGTTTTCCTAAATCAATAATCAAATATTAATTAACAATATTAAATGATATATTTTGCTAAACTTGAAAATTACTGTATTCCAAATAAAATATTTACATATTCAAAACTTAAAATTAACATATTCAAAACTTTATATTTTTATATGATTTCCAAAAAAAATATTTACATTTTAAAAACATTTCATACGATTTATTCATAAAAATATTAACGTAATTTTAAAATCGAATAATTACATTATACAAAAAAATCTAATATATTATACAGTTATAACTATGTTTTCGTAATTTTGGGTATTTTATGTTTAAATTCGTTGCAGACTTATGTCGAGTTATGAGGTATAAAAAATGTATTTTTCATGTTATATAAATTATTTTAGGTTTGGTTCTTTTATAATTAAGTTATACTATATATTTGTTGAAACATAAATACAAAATTATAGTGATTAAATTGATCATTAGATATTATTAAAACATTCTAAAGTTGATGTCAAAAAAATTCGGGTATCTACGGGTATCGGGTAAGAAAAAAATATTGTTATACATTTTTGTATAAATTGGTTCAGGGTTTGAGTGTGGATTGGGTTTGGAATAAATATCGGGCATAAGATATGTTTTTTATTCATTCACAAAAATATTAGTATAATTCTATTAATAAAACTTAGTTACAATTTAAGTATAATAATTTTAAACATTAGAATAAATACTAATCCTTAGAACAAAGTAATGAGCTATTCAGTTAATGAATATTTACTACTTAAATGTAGGTCATTTATGCAAGATATAAATTAAAAAAATATATTTATAAGACGTTTTTGGGATTTCGATCGATTTTTCATCAGATATTTTTTATTTCAAGTATTTCGGAATTGGTATATGCATGATCGAGTATTTTTAGATTTTATACAGGTTAGGATCCGATTCTTTTATACCATAGATATTTATTGAAGGTTTTATTAAAGATGAATTAATCAAAATTAATTCAAAAACGAAAAAAGATAAATCTAAAAGTAGAAAATTACATGAAAAATTGAACTTTTGAGTGATATAATGATTTTAGGTGAACAATTTCAAGTTGTTGATGGAGATATCTTGGTTTTTATATCATTTAAACATACTTAAAAATTATTTACGCCTTAATTTCTCCATGAGATTATGTATTTTCCAAAAAAAAAATTATATTTGGTTTCTTTTAATTATAAAATACTATTTTATGTTGTTTTACAAGCAATTTAATCAATATATTTAATCAATATAACTTGAATTATTATCTTAAACGCAATATGATTTTGACTAAAGATTGGTATTAACTCTTAAAATAATTTTATATGTTTAACAAAGTTATATTGTAGACATGCTATTTTTAGTTTTTATGCATTTGGGATTACAAAATAATTTGAATTTATCATTTATAAATTTATTTTTGAAACGCATTTGGGATTACAAAATAATTTGAATTTATCATTTATAAATTTATTTTTGAAACGTTTTGTATCTTTAGAAATGTTTTCGATAAAAAAATAATTTGAATTTATCATTTATAAATTTATTTTTGAAACGTTTTGTATCTTTAGAAATGTTTTCGATAAACTTTTAGAAATAAAATAATTAATATATATATGCTGTAGTCTATTTAAATAATTTAATAAAATAATTAAAAAATTAATATAATAGTTTAAATTTTAGAAATAAAATAATTAATATATATACATAAATATAGTTTTTAAAATTTTATTAAAATAATTGACCCGCGGGTTAGAATCTAGTACTATTCAAAATAAGGAGCATGCCATTTATGAAACGACGGCGTTTAATCCCATGAATGGAATTGATATATGAAGCGACCACGTTTTTGCTCTTGGCAGGAAAACTGACACATGAAAAGACATAATTTACCCTTAAATTACGTTTGCATTTTATAGGAATACCTTCGGCAAGAACCGTTTTTCACCTTCAGTAATTGATGTTGACCGTTCGTGTCCCTCTGGAAGATAAACATCAATCAATGGTTGTCTGTCGAAAAAGGGACGGTTACTTCAGCCAATGAAAAAAGTAACCGCTAAAAGAACATAATATTTTGGACTGTCTATAAAAGGGTATTGGCATCGAAGAAAGTAACTAGGGTTACTTGACAACCATTACGAGAAAAAGAGCAGTACAATAATTGGGAAGGACAATTCCGTCTCCGAAGAAGGATAAAATATGGATAATAAGTCAAAGGATAGAAAGAGGGGAAGACTTGTGCAGAACGCAGGACCTAGTCGAGTTAGGTATTCGTGGCAGTTTCTAATTTGTTTGATGTGTAAATGCATTCACGAGAAATGTCTAAAATTTTGATTATTATTGTGGGTGGTTGCATGCGGCAATCTGAAGTACTGGTGTTCTACATCTGAAGAGGAAACAAAAGGATGGCGCCAAAGTTCCCTTAGGAGAGGCAATCGGCGAAGAAGTTGAGTGCTAGGCATTGTATACAACACTATCTGTCAAGCATTTTGTAATTGTCTACATTACTTGTCTTTTGGTTTTTCACTGAGTTGAGTGCTAGGCATTGTATACAACACTATCTGTCAAGCATTTTGTAATTGTCTACATTACTTGTCTTTTGGTTTTTCACTGAGTATTCTAGTCCTCTGTAAATGATATGGACATGGATAAAGAAGATGAAGGTTGGAGACGTTGGGCCAGAGGCAGCAGGGGTGGAAAATCAAGGGTTACCATCCAAAATATTTGCAACTAAAGATATCCTTGGTAGTGGCAGGATAAACGCATACTCAAAGGTTGATTTTCGGAGAGAAATAACTTTTTCTGCAAGGCATTCCTGATATCCGGTGGATGAAGGAGAGTGTGTTTGGCAAACAATTCAGTCTACCAACAAGGTATTTCGAATTCTCGGAGAAACTTGTCCTCAGATACTGTGTTGATCATTGATAACCGCAAAAAAAAAAAAAACACAAAATATGGTTTGTATTTGGTTGGAACCTAATCAACTACTCGTTGCAGAAATTTTCAATGATAACTAGGTTGAATTGTAACCCGCTGCCTAGCAAATCAGAGAGTATTAGGTTGTGAACCCTCTAAGAGGCAGAAGAAACTTACTAGGACACACTGATTGGACGGGTACCAACCATCACGATTGAGGAAATAGTGGGGTTTCTCAAGGCGGACAAGGCCGAGGATCCACATAACAGAATGGATCGGAAAGGCATATGAAATTTTGCTTTATTGTATTAGTTGAAGGTGTCCTTTGTTGTAATTCATCAATAATTACAGCGACCAAATAAATTGTGAAGATGGTGAAAGACCTTGATTCTTTCTGTAAGTATCCGTGGAGACGAGAGTCGAATTGTCACTGAAAAAGATAAAATGTAAGGGAAAAAGTGAAAACAGTTTATTTTTATTTTTGAAATAAAAATATGAAAGCATATTTATTATTTTTTCCCGTTACTTTTCGTGGTTTTGGACTGACTAAAATCAAAAATTCTGAAACTAAAACTTGCAACTTTACAATGTAATCACCTAAAATTCTTCAAATCAACCATGTATATTTAAAATTAAAAAAAAAATTCGTTGATTATTATTTTCCACCTAAACCTCTCCTAACCAAAAGACACAAATTAAGCCATTACTTTGATAAAATTTTATATTATCAAATTTTTGACCAAATAAAAATCAAATTTATAAATCAAAATCAAAAATTATGTCATTATATTATTTTATTTCTCAATTGATTAAAATTAAGAATATTTTCTGAAGAAAATTATTATTTAAAATGTTAATTTTCAAATTTAATAATTTAAATTAAATATATTAATTTCTTATTTTCTAAAGTTATTTTTAAAATTATAAATTAATATTAAAAAAATAAAATACCATTTATTAAATAATATAGAAAGTAAATGTTGTAATAATTTTTTTTTCTCAATAGTTCTATATATTAAAAAATCTAATATTTAAATATTATTTTCTATTAATTTAAAATTAATATTTTAAGTTTAGATTATTAGAATTAATATTGAAAATATAATAATTTTTGAAAATATTAATTTTAGATTTATAATGTTATAATGCTTCGGTCAAAAATGTTGAACTCAATATTATGTATCATTCCATATCTATATATATAAAAGTAGGCTTTTTGCTGCTTCCTGGTGCATCCACGTCAGCATCCGTGTAGG
>CM071721.1:7924928-7935228 GCA_036630335.1 Physaria fendleri | reverse complement strand
CAACATCTTCAGCGAAAGATTTGAGATTTTCTTCGGTGAATCGAAGCTCGAATTCGTCGGAGATTGTAGATGACGGAGGGGTAAAGACTGTTAATTTTAAAGATGGTGTTCTGTTTATTCTTCTTCGAATGACGAGTTCTTGCATTAGAGATGGCCATTGTCCTCCAAACCCAACATCAAAATCAACAATGTGGATACAATCAAATCCCGATTCATTGTAGGAGTCAAGAATCGATTGATTTGATGTGAAATTAACGAATTGGAGAAACGGTGAAGTTTGGGAGAACGATTTGTAAGCTGCGATTTTGAGAATAAGATTCTTCTCCGACCATTCCTGAAAATTGGATTTGTAGCTGCTGATAATGAAACTGAAACTGATCAAGATCCGAGAGAGGTTAAACGAAAATGGAGTGTTTGTGGTTAATTCTTCCATCTAAAATTCTGGTTGGTGGAGAAGACGAAGCGAAGGAGGATGATAGAAGGAGGAGTAGGAGAAGGAAACATGTGTTTGAGGGACTTGATTTGAGCGAACAAATACTATAAACTTTCCTTATTTGAAATAACCATATCTACTTTGCAATTTTTGTTTTTAGAATAAGCACTAAAAATAGCAAAACTAGAATCTAACAGAGGGAGATTTTGATTACATATCATTACTTAAACAACATTGAACAAGATAGCTAAAAACAGATAAATTAGCATTAGAGAAATATATGTTTTCTTAACATTTCCAAGCAGAGACAGTAACTAGTTCATTCCTAAGCCAACACAACACAAGTGAAGAAGACTGTCTTTTCTCAACCCTAAACCCTCTCACAAGCCACCTCTGCACTAAACACTCCGCCTGATCCACCGCATTCTGACTCAAACTCACCGGAGAAAACCCACATTGTGTAAACAAGCTTCTCCACGGTAAAGTTCTTTCAATCCAACGATGTCGTTTCATCAACACTTTCTCAATCAAAGGCTGAACCCAAATCTTCTCTACACTTATAGAATCATGCTGATTTGAATCAAGGGACTCGAGAAGATTGGTTTGATACTGAAGCGCGTGGATAACAAAGTTAGGAAACGGCGCGTCATTACGGTCAAGGCTTGTGTCTGAACAAACGACGACGTTTGGTTTGATTTGTTTGAGGAAACGTAGGATTAACGGAAGGTAACCGGAGAAGATAACGGAGCTTATTGGGAGATTTACTGCAATTGCTTCTTTTTCCCGGAGGATTAACGGAAGGTAACCGGAGAAGATAACGGAGCTTATTGGGAGATTTACTGCAATTGCTTCTTTTTCCCGGTGAGAGAGTGCGTTTAGAAGAAGCCCAATGCTTACGAATTCGATTTCGAATGGAAGTTTGATTTCTCCAGCGAAAGTTTTGAGATTTTGTTCTGTGAATCGAAGCTCGAATTCGTCGGAGATTGTAGATGGAGGAGTAGTAAAGACTGTTAATTTTAAAGATGATGCTCTGTTTCCTCTTTTTCCATTGACGAGTTCTTGCATTAGAGATGGCCATTGTCCTCCAAATCCAACATCGAAATCAATAATGTGTATACGATCAAATCCCGATTCGTTGTAGGAATCGAGAATCGATTGATTTGATGTGAAATTAACGAATTGGAGAAAGGGGGAAATTTCCGAGAAGGATTTGTAAGCTGCGATTTTGAGAATCAGATTATTCTCCGGTGGTGGTGATGAATCGTTGTTGTTGGTGAGTGAAAGAAGAACTTGAGATATGTGAGAAACCGCTCGTAAAAACGGAGACTTTAGGTTATTATTATTATTACTGTTGAGATAATGATTAACGAATTGGAGAAAGGGGGAAATTTCCGAGAAGGATTTGTAAGCTGCGATTTTGAGAATCAGATTATTCTCCGGTGGTGGTGATGAATCGTTGTTGTTGGTGAGTGAAAGAAGAACTTGAGATATGTGAGAAACCGCTCGTAAAAACGGAGACTTTAGGTTATTATTATTATTACTGTTGAGATAATGATTGAGCCGCGCCAATATCCCTTGCGCGAGAACGGAATAGTCACCGGATTTGGTGAGAGGACTAGGACTTCTTAAAGCGTCAAGAACAGAAGTCGGCTCCGGTAAAATACCACCGATGACATTATAAAGATGTTCTTTTTCTTGTCTTGTATGGGATTTGTCTTGAAAAAGCCAGATTTTTTGAGAATTCGATAAACCAAATAACCCCTCTTCTTTAAAATTTTCAAAGGATAAGGGCATTGCCTTAACCACACACAGTAAAATCCAGAAGAGAAAACTAAAAGAACCCTACAAAAGATCGTAGGACAGAACAGAAAGACTAAAAGTTTTTTGATTCATCTTGTTAAGAAGATGAAGATGATGCTGTTTTTTTTTTAACAAAATTTTTGAAGTGTTTGTTGTTTTGATTAAAAGAAAATGGAGTGTTTGTGGTTTTGATTTTAGAAAGTGAAGTGTTTGTCGTTTTATTTTTTTCGGTTTTAATTAGATCCAAAACGACGTCGTTTTGGAGGTCATTAATGGAGGATTAACGCTGTTAACTCTAATCCGTTAGTCAACGGAGATTAAACGAAGTCAACAAAATTTTAGACTGACGGAAGGCATGTATGGGTTAATATTTTTAACGGAGTATGTATGTAGGTTTTACATAGCACAGATTCGTTATTTGGGTCGTAGTTTTCCCCATTGGTTATTGTACAGGCCATTTTCAGCCGTTCTCCCTATTTCAAACACTACTCCTAAAAGTAGGAATACTCTAGTTTGTATTACGTGAGTGATTGGTTGAGCTTTGAATTTTTCTATCTGAAATTAAACAATCAAATTTTTATAATTTTGTTGAGTTGAAAACATTCAAATTTATAAATATTTTTCCAAAACCAAAGCCAAATGTAGAATCCAAAATTTTTTCAATGTTTTTTTTTTTCTTTTGTAGCCTTTGTCAGACCGGTCCCATGCTAAGAGAAGTAAAGCAATTGCTTTAGGCCTCACAATATAATCAAATTTTAAGGGCAACATTCCAAGAAGTATTGATTGGTCAGGTGGTAAGCCTCTTCACAATTACCATAAAAGCTTTCCAGTTCGAGTCTTGTTGGACCATTTTTTTTTTGTCGTAGATGCTGAATTGAATTAATAAGACTAGTCACTGCCATTTTCCCTTTTACAGTTTTACTTGCTTATAACCTTACCATCTTACATAAAAATATATTTTGTTTATTTGTACTAGTTTGTTAGAATTATTTACGGAACAAATACTAAAATTATTATTCTCATGATTTATAAATCATTGTATACTTTATAAATTGTTAATAGTTATCATAGTTGAAAGTTTATATCTAGTTTATAATTAATATTTTCATTTATATATTTTATACATTTCTTAAAGGTTTTCTATTGTAAATATTCTTATAGTTTTTTTTTTTCTATTATAATTATTATTTGAATTACTAAATATATAGATTTTAATTTGTTGTTTCTCATGTATTGTAAGTAGGGTGTTTGTAATGTCCTAAAATATTTTACATCCTTTTATATTGACGACAAGTTCATATTAAAGTTATTTTATCATAAGATGTTTTAGGGACCATATTTTTTAAAACCGCTTTAGGCCTCCAAAATTATCGGTCCGGCCCTGATGAATTACTAAATATATAGATTTTAATTTGTTGTTTCTCATGTATTGTAAGTAGGGTGTTTGTAATGTCCTAAAATATTTTACATCCTTTTATATTGACGACAAGTTCATATTAAAGTTATTTTATCATAAGATGTTTTAGGGACCATATTTTTTAAAACCGCTTTAGGCCTCCAAAATTATCGGTCCGGCCCTGACCTTTATTAGAACAAATTCTCAGTTGAAAGAGAAAAAAATAAAAAGGAGAAGATGAATTGAAAAAGAGTATAGTTCTATTTTGATCGTAACCCGTGTATGGTACTGGTTATATACATTAAACCGGTTCGACAAAACCGATATTAAGTTAATGTAAACCAGAAACAAAACTAATCAACTTAACTAATAAACGCCACAGCCTTCTTCTCATACTCCAATAGCCCTTGCATCTTAACCAATAAACTCTTTAATAAGGTAGGTTGAATTGCGTAAATATCCACTTCACCTTATAACTACGATATCAGTGCAGTAGAGAGTTTTTATCTAACGATTATCAAGTGAATCCTAGTTATTAAGCTTCTGCAATTCAAGTAGCTTTCTAATCTTAATCAAGCCTAACATACGCCTCAAATTCTTAGCTCTATGCTACCACATTCGCAATTATATGGTCCATGCATCCATAACACATGATGCACACTCGAGAATCACAAGCTTAAATACCGGTAATGGCGACACTGATGAGTCATTGAGTCATGCACAATACTTCGTTTATGTGTCAAAGAATAATGAAGGACAAGAGCTCATATCAACACAACTAAAAACCAAAACAGAAGTAACAACTATGTTATACAATCAATCAACAAAGCGATCACCTTGTTGAAACACTAACAAAGCCAACAATTTGAGATTTGAATAACCTTTTATTATGTCTTTAGTTTGGTTTAGTTCATAGATATTGTTTTTGAACATTGGGAAATCATAACAAAATGTCAGGGTGTCACTGTAAAAAGCAAATATCAAAAACATAATTTCAAAAGAATAACAACACAATAAAGATTTGCATAATACATTTAAAGCTCCAACCGAGAGAGATTGACATCAAATCCAGTATCAGGGAAAATATTCAGCTCAAAATACAACTATTTATCTGGGTCTGTCGGACACGCAGAATAAACCACATCTTCAATGCTCTGGTCAACATTGGAGTCCATTTAAACCCCACGAAACAAAGCATCATCCAAAAAAACCTTCATGCTCGACTTTGTCTTCAGCCACCTAAATCATTGCTTTGAGATGTCAGTATCCTTCTCAGTCCGAAGGAGATATATCTTCTATTATAGCAAAAGAAATTAGTTTGAATAAAACATGAATTCAAAACAAGAAGTTTTAAAAAATAAGAATACAGCTACTTCGTGGCTTGACCTTCACTATAGATCATAGATAACGGCACACATCTGGTTCGAGCAGCGGGCAGGGAAAGCCAAGCGACGCACTTGTCATCGACTACATATTAATCTTTATACATAAAATCTCATATTGTACCAAAAAACACACAGTTGATAGAAAACGCTATATTTAAACAATTCTAGATTAGTAATTGATCAAAAAGTATTGAAAAAAACAGAAATGGTCATCAGATAGGAGCGAAAGACTATGCTGAAGATATTAATCATATAGACTTTATCATCTGAACTATGCGTTTTCAATCATCACTTGACCATCTTTTTTTATTCCCGATCAAAAAAAGCAAATTGTTCAAAGATAAAGAAACATAAATCAGAATCAATTTTATTAGACATAGGCCTCATAGAAAAGATTAGATTTATCAACAAAGATTAATTCAGACATATGCTTGTCAATAACGTTTAAAATCACAGGCCACAACATCAGAAAAAAATAGCATAACCAACTAAAACAGATTCAGGCACAGAATTACCAGCAAAACAAAACATAGATCGATGATTTATAAAAGTAGGCCTCATAGAGAAGATTAGATTTATCAACAAGGATTGATTCAGACATATGCTTGTCAATTTTGATTTAATCATCGGCCAAAAAATCGAAAGAATTAAAAAAAGAAGAAGATATGAATGGACTCAGTTTATGGGTGGTGATATAACAGAGTGGTCGGCAAATAGGCCTTTACGGCAGGCCTTTACGGCCATTTTTACGACGAACGAGACCTTTAATATCAATCGTCACTGTCCATGATCTATAAGAAACAACAAAATCTAGAAGAAAACAAAGAAGTATACAAAGTACAAGAAGAAGCTAATCGAGAGAGATCGAAAACGATAAGATGATGGCTATTCAATTGTAAACTCTATTACGCGTTTTATACAGAAAAAAAAAGTAGGGAGCTAGGGTTTTGGCCATTTGTAAATCAGCTTGATATTTTTCGAGGTAAAAACAACTTGTAGTTTTGATTAAATAACTTTAAACTACAACTCTACTTATTTGGCAAATATAAAACTACACGGTGTTTAAAGTGTCTCGAACTCGGAAATAATTTTAAGACCGGCTTAGGGGTACACAAAATAACCAGATCCGAAATAATTCCGAACCAAACCGATTTGAATATAATTGAATGATCACAATTTTTGTTGAGAAACCGAATACTAACCAAAATACTTAGTAAGGAAAATCATATAATGCACACACAAAATTTCATAGATTTGATCGATGTTTCGTATATTTTTGATACAAATATTACAATCTAGACGGATTCACAAATTGTGCCACTGCAGTAGTTCATCTGTTGAATTTTTTTGTTCAACCGACCACTGTGAATGGTCTTATGTTTGATGTGAGTTAGAGACAATACAGTATCAAAGATAAGCTATTTTCTTGAATTTGTTGCCTCTCCAGATCGATGATATGACAGCAAATTTAGTTATAAGTCAGCTCTTGTTACTAGATGCTGAAGACTCAGAGAGAGACGTCGTATTTTTGTTTATTCTTTTAATAAGTTCAGTATTAAAAACATGTACTAATGCTTCAACATCAAATGTGAAAATTAACTGTAAAACCAAAGACTTGACAGTCATTTTGTTTCTGTAAAGACTAAAATTTTCAGTTTCTTTCAACTCTACTACTTCTACTTCTCTCTGGACCCATTCTCATATCAAGCGTTGACAGAGTCCTCCGGACACAACAATTTCTGTGCCTTCTCTTACTGAGAGATTTGGTATAATCACATCCTTTATACTAACAAGAAATACATCCCCAATGTATAGGTGATTTGTCGGAACATATACTATACTAACAAGAAATACATCCCCAATGTATAGGTGATTTGTCGGAACATATACACAGCAAAGTTCCTCTTCATCTGCGTATGTCTGCTGGAGAACAACTGTCGATGTGATGAAGCCAATAGCGTATTCACCAATACGTGGATGCCTTATGATGGCAACTTCTTTGAAAGCCTAAGTGTTTTGATCTGGTGATATGGCAGTGCTGATTTGCTTGGAGGCATTGTAGATATGGCGAACAAATGGCATTCGCTTGATAAACCACTCTCCCAAATTTAGAACCGACGTACCCAACCATAAGACATGAAAACCCCAACCAAGAAGATAAATGTAATGGACGTGATAAAGCCAAGTCCAAATATATTAATTCCAAGTTGAGGATCTATTGGGGAGAAAAATCCATCCATGAAATGAATAAACCACCAAGTCACATAGAAAGTAATCGCCATTAGAAGCAAGATCACGCATCCAGTCATGAAATTCTTTGATGCCCAGCTTCTGATCAGCTTGTAAAAAGTCTCATGACCAGCATGATGGGAAGAAACAGAAGAAGAAGAAGGTTTGGGAGTAGCATCGTCATCATGTTCGCCAAAATTAGCAACTGGAATCAGAAGCTCACGATCTCTGTTAGCCATTACGATCTCAGGTTTAGCTTCGCCCATAAACAGAAGAAAAAGGAATTAAAAGCCCAAAAATAGACAGAGAAAATGGAGAACAAAAGAGATCAACAACGGAAGGGACAAAGATTCAGTTATAAGTCAGCTCTTGTTCACTTTTAATTCAATTTTCAAAATTTTGATTTTTTTTTTAATTTTAATTTTAATCAAAACGACGTCGTTTTGATTAATTGAGAAATTCGAAATTCTCAAAACGACGTCGTTATGAGTAAAACCGTTTTAATTAACACCTTTAATTTTCATTAATGTTAATTTTGTTAGTCAACTCGGGTTAACAAAACTGTAGCCTAACACCTTTAATTTTCATTTTTTTCTTTTTGTCAAGAGGCCCACTAGACATAAAAGGCGCGTGTATCACCACAACTTAACGCCATTTTTTTCTTTTTGTCAAGAGGCCCACTAGACATAAAAGGCGCGTGTATCACCACAACTTAACGCCACCGGTAGATGAATTAGTTAAACTCACTCCGCCTGCTCTTCTTCGATACTTCCGAGGCTCTCTTTCTTTCTCTCTCAGTAAATCCTATATTCTGTCTTCTTCTCTTACATTGTGATTTACGATTTGCTAAATTCGAAAAATGTCTCGTCTTCTTCACACATCTTTCCTTCCATCAACTACTTTCCCCACAAAAACACGATCTTCCGCTACGAGTTACCGTGTAAAGCCCCGAATCATCCCTATCCGAGCAAAGATCCGAGAAATCTTCATGCCTGCACTAAGTTCTACAATGACCGAAGGCAAAATCGTCTCTTGGGTTAAATCCGAAGGCGATAAGCTCAATAAAGGAGAGAGTGTTGTTGTTGTTGAATCTGATAAAGCTGATATGGATGTTGAGACATTCTACGATGGTTATCTTGCTGCAATCATGGTTGAAGAAGGTGGTGTTGCTCCTGTTGGTTCCGCCATTGCTTTACTTGCTGAAACTGAGGAAGAGATCGTTGATGCTAAAGCTAAAGCCTCTGGTAGTGGTACAGTTTCTCCTCCGCCTGTATCAGCGGCTCCTGCTTCTACAAATGAAGCAGTTGTGGCTGTTGAGAAGAAGATTTCGGCTCCGATTAAGGAGGTGGTTGCGGCGTCTGCGGTACATCCCGCATCTGAAGGAGGGAAGAGAATTGTGGCTTCTCCTTATGCTAAGAAGTTAGCTAAGGAATTGAAAGTGGAATTGGCTGGTTTAGTTGGCAGTGGACCAATGGGTAGGATTGTGGCTAAAGATGTTGAGGCGTTTTCTGCTGGAGGAGGAGCTCAAGCTGCTGCAGCTGTTAAAGAAACATCTGTGGCTGCAGGGACTGCTGCTGCGGCTCCTGGTGTGGAGCTAGGATCGGTGGTTCCATTTACGACAATGCAGGGAGCTGTAAGCCGGAACATGGTGGAGAGTTTGGCGGTTCCTACTTTTAGAGTTGGATATACAATTACTACGGATGCTCTTGATGCTCTCTACAAGAAGGTGAGTAAGTTTTGTAAAGAGGATGGTCTAGGCGTTAGGAATTTGGAATAGATTGGATTATCATTGTAAATTGGAAAGGATTACATACAAAATCATGGAAAAGTTCTGAACTTTTTGGTATATAACTTGGAGAAGATTGTAGCTTTAGGTTTAAGTTCACACTTTTGTTATGTAGATACTTAAGTGGCTAGGAAATATGGAATAGATTGGATTGTTATTGCAAATTGAAAAGATTTGTTGATGGGAATAATACAAAATCATGGAAATTTGAACTTTATGGTATAGAATTTGCAGATCGTAGCTTTTGGGGTTTGGAGCTCATACATCTGTTGCATAGAAGCTTAATATGTAGTAGTGTTTTGATTGCGTATATGATTGAAAATGGTTGTATAAATGATAGTATCTTATAATGAGTATCAGAAGCACATTGGTATGAATATGTTAGCGCATATTTTGATTTTGGTTAGTATTTTTTGTTGTACGGCAGAAGCACATTGGTATGAATATGTTAGCGCATATTTTGATTTTGGTTAGTATTTTTTGTTGTACGGATTAGATTAAGTCGAAAGGTGTGACAATGACGGCACTCTTAGCAAAGGCAACTGCACTTGCACTGGCGAAACATCCAGTAGTAAACTCCTCTTGCAGAGATGGCAACAGTTTTGTGTACAACAGTAGCATCAACATTGCTGTTGCTGTTGCTATAGATGGTGGTTTGATCACTCCAGTGCTTCAAAATGCCGATAAGGTTTTGTTTTTTTTATTTTACTTATGTATGTGTTATAACAGGTTTTGAGTTTTCTTTGTCTTTGTATGAGTGGATTGTTTTATCTTTTGTAAACAGGTTGATATTTATTCATTGTCTAGAAAATGGAAAGAATTGGTTGATAAGGCCCGAGCCAAGCAGCTGCAGCCTCAGGAGTACAACACTGGTAAATCTTATTCTAGAAACAGTGATTTGAGTTCTCGGTTTTGCAACCGAAATGCTTCTGTGCTAGTTTGAGATTTATTACTTCTTTTGTCCTTCTTCGTAGGTACATTCACTCTTTCTAACCTTGGAATGTTTGGCGTTGATCGGTTTGATGCAATTCTTCCACCAGGAACTGTAAGTGCTATGTATAAAGTCATTTAGCGTATTTGTTTAGCCTAATAATATTGCTGAGGAATGACATATCATTCTTTGTCTTGTATATGATCAATGAAGGGAGCTATTATGGCTGTAGGAGCGTCTCAACCTTCGGTAGTGGCTACTAAAGACGGCCGTATTGGCATGAAAAATCAGATGCAGGTAAAATGATCAATCATCTTGTTATCTTGAGAAACCAATTTAA
>CM071721.1:7881105-7892102 GCA_036630335.1 Physaria fendleri | reverse complement strand
TAAGATATGTTTAAAAGGCCTCATCCCAAAAAAAAAAAAAAAAAGATATGTTTAAACTTTATTACTCATTAAAGTTTCATATATTTTGACATAGTTTTGAAAAATTGATATTAATAAATTATATATTTTTTTAAAAAAATGTTAATAATAATGGCCTTTTTATGATAATACATTGATGATGTATGGTAGTTTCAAAGAATACACGTGGCGTGCGAGTAGGTGGTGTGTGTTTGCATGTGAATTGTGGGATATATGGTAAATGTAACCCACATTTCACGGCGTTATCTCTTTTTTTTTTTGTTTCCTTCTTTGTTGAAATTTGTTGCCACTTTTTGTGTGTATTCTTTTCTTTAATTATTAGCTATTTTCAAACTTTTAAAAGTTATAAAGCATATGACCAAAAAACACGTTGTAAATAAAATATGATTTCTTTACTTAAATAAGTGATTAGCAATATCAAAACTTTTGGAAAAAAATCTCATACAATTATTGCTAAAAATATATATGATTTCTATACTTAGATAATTGATTGGTAATATTAAAACTTTTGGGAACAAATCTAAAGATTATTATTACAACATCGTATCACATTATGTTCTGTGATATTTGAGAATCACCGTCAATACCTTGGACAATTAAGAGAAAAATCGTGGACGGATATCTGCAAAACAACCTTATCCTTATTTAACTTGGATAATAATTTAAAAATTCGTGGCATAATTGCACAAATTATATATATTTATAAAGTGAAATATAATTATACCAAATACAATAAGTCACCACTAATACCAAAAAGATCAAGGGTTCATGATGATAATGTGAATATGTTCATGATGATAATGTGAATATATGATTTTTAAATCATCTGGTTAATGATGAAGTCCACTAAAAATACTAAAGAGCGGTCAACAATTTTGAATTAAGAGAAAAATCGGTGTTTTTAGACATTGTGGAGTACAGGACGGTTAACTTGGTTTAGAGGAACCATGCATGACCGGTTCAACCGAGTGATGTTACAATTAATCCAATGGTTCATAAGTCACAACGCAACATTATTTTGGTTGGGCCACAAATCAAATTGATTTATTACGATCCAGCTCGTGTTTAGCTATATCTTCGGGCTGGGCCGAGCCTCGTGACCTTAACCGGGGATTCGAATTTGATTATCATTCAGACCAGCTGCAACATTTGTTGTGTAGTATATATGTGAAACTAATTGGCATTGTCTAGAACTTAATGCTTATATTAAAAGTTCATCTATAAAACTTAGGGGGAAAACAGTCTATAAAATTCAGATAATATGACACTCAGATATATTTTTAGGTCTTTATTGCAGAAAAAAATTTAATTTGACATATTGTTTAGAGAAATTTATACAGACTGCCATTTAATGATTGCCACCTTTCGAAAAGAGAAATTTATACAGACTGCCATTTAATGATTGCCACCTTTCGAAATTACCACCGTCCAAAAAGTATGCCCACAGGCAGCCCAAACACGCGTGCTATAGACAGCTGAAAAGACCAGCGTGTCCCTGTTTATAACTAAAGAGAATGTCGCGTTTTTGGGCTGTTTAAAAGACAGTTCCGTCTATGGCATTCTCATAAACTTTTTAGACAGAAATGGCAGTTTGAATAAAACACTCTATTGTTTATCATAATAGAAGATTTTCTTAAAACAATTCTCCCTCCGTTTCAAATTAACTGGAGTTTTAAGAAAAAACATGGATTTTAATAAAATTATAATTGTTCCTTTATTGATTACTTATACACGTTAATCAAAACACTCGACCAATACCATTTTAGTTTTAGTCATAATTAATATCTTTTATCAATATATTTTTAGTATAACTAAAAAAAGTCAATAAATTTGTCTAGAAAATAATGAAATCCCATTTATTTTGAAACAAAACAAAATGTCTAGAACCCCAATTAATTTGAAACGGAGGAAGTATAATTTTAAGATTTATAAATTTAAATTGGTTAAAACAAAAGATGCAACATTTTATAACAATAAAAAAAAATTAAATATATATTTTTCGGTCACACATAATTTCTTGAAAATTAAGGTTTGTAGTCAAGTCTTTTTTATGATTTTGACGGCCAAATTCATACAATGTCCACAATGTGGGTCCACTAAATCACATGCTTTACAAGAGTCACAATTCGCAACTGTGTCTAGCTATTCTTAAGTTAAAACATGTACTGATAGTTTTTATTTTTGGCAACATTATGTATAACTTAAATATATTGCCTATTATCATAAATTATTAATTTGTATCTCCAGCAATCATTTCGTATTCTCAATATGTATTTTTTTAGCTGCAAACTGATATTCTTATATTCTTTCAATTTGGACGAAAAAAGGTTACAAACATTTTTGAAAAACTGATATTCTTATATTCTTTCAATTTGGACGAAAAAAGGTTACAAACATTTTTGAAGTAAGAGGAAAATGTAATCACATACTACAATTTTTGTGAGCAGGTCACAAATAAATTATTATTTTGGGTATTTTGAATATTTTAAATATTGATATCCAATATAAGGAATAAAATATGAATTGTGAAATAATTATTTACTTGTTTCCACTATATATTCTTTTATTTTAATACATTGCCAATTAGATGAAGGAAAAAAGACGGAACATCTTTGGATTTTCTTGAATAATGTCAATATCACATAATATTATGGACCATCCCAGTTGTATTTTTGCTGTTATCTCTTCCATTGGAATTAACGAACCCCAAGTCACATTTTTATTATCATTTAGCACCGACATTATACTAAAAATCACAAATTCATTTTAATATGTTAATACGGTGATTATTATATAGATTAATCACATAGATATTTGGACTGCCATAATAATAATATAACCCAAACAAGATTTATTAAACTTGGTGCTTATTGAGTTTGATTTAGGGGACCATCTCGTTACAATTTATGCTCAGTACATTGATCATATATTTATATTTCAACTAATGGTATAATTTAAATAGTACTTTCTCACAAATAAAATTATCGACTGATCTTACACTCCAAAATAATTTATATTAGTCGAAATTATGCACTAAAACTCATACAATAATTTTGAAATTTTAGTTTAAATATTAATTAAATACTAGCGATTCATGCTTGTAAAAATGTTACTTGATCGACTAAACTGTTATTAATGATCATTTTTAACATATAGTACCACCAATTACTATAAGATTAATAATTACAATGTTAGATACTTCCTCAGATCACAAATAAGTGTTGTTTTACTTGTTTTCACACATCGTTATTTGACATTATTATTTTATTAACTAGCCATATTTTGTTTCATTTTCTTTTATCCATTACTTATATTTATTGAGTTTTATAAAAAAGCTCTTAATATTTTTTTTTTTTTTTTGCTGTAATCGGATTTTATTAGGTGTAAAGATTGTTCATTTTGAATTGACACTTCTTCATTGTTAAATATGGCATTGTTGCGCGCTTTCCATATATGCCAGCCAATGAATGCTGCCAGAGGGATTCCATGGTTTCCTTCCTTTGCCATTAAGTGGTTTAGGAGATCCACTGTTGTGAGATGCCTTGTGTGGAAAGCATTTGGTATGGCCTTTGTCCAAATCTCCTGGGTGACTTGGCAGAAAGTGAATAGGTGATCCGTGGATTCCGGGTGATTTTTACAGAGGATGCAAGTCGGGTCAACCGGAACTCTACGCCTGATTAGGTTCATCCGCGTAGGGAGTCCATTTTTCAGTACTTTCCACCAGCGTAGGGAGTCCATTTTTCAGTACTTTCCACCAAAAAATTTTCACCTTTGGGGGGATTTTGAAGTTCCAAATGATCTTCATGATTTTGGTAGTTAAATCTGGGGGTATTCCTTGGTGGTTTTGCGAATCTTGGTGGTGAAGTAAGTTGTATCCGGATTTGACCGTATATTGCCCGTGGTTATTGTATGGCCAAGCAAACTTATCTACCATAGCAAAACGCAGAGGCTGGGTTTGTAGCACTTTTGGGACATCTAAGTGGTGTATGTGTTGAGTAACTTTGTCCCGGTCCCAATTCCTTGTATGCGGGTGCATTAGCTGGGAGACCAAAGATAGTTGTTGTTGCGAGGCCAGGTTCTTTGGTCTAGGGGGTTTTGGTGGTTTTCCTGCTATCCATTGATCTGTCCAGACTAGGGGGTTTTGGTGGTTTTCCTGCTATCCATTGATCTGTCCAGATGGCTGTTGTGTTACCTGGACCGATTTGCTTGGCCGTGTGGTTCTGAATTAGAGATATGGCACTATAGATGCTCCTCCATCCAAAGCTGGAATTCCGCGTGACTGGTGCGTCAAACAGGTTGTGGTGTTTGTAATATTTAGCTTTTAGGACCTTTGTCAAGAGTAGGTGAGGCTGGTTTAAGATTCTCCATACTTGCTTAGCAAGTAATGCTTTGTTGAAATATCTGAGGTTTCTAAAACCAATGCCACCATTTCGTTTTGGAGCTGAGACATGAGTCCATTTAATCCAGGGTATCGCACCTCCATCCTTTTTATTTTGCCACCAGAATTTCCGTATTAGCTGTTCCATCTTGTCTAGCAGCTGTTGAGGTAATTGGAAACACTGCATAGCATAGGTCGGTATAGATTGTATGACTGACTTGTAGATTGTATGACTGACTTGATAAGTGTTTCCTTTCCAGCTTGGTTGAGGAGTCTATTGCTCCAGCTATTCAGTCTTTGAGCTATTCTATCAAGTAAATATTGAAATCCACTGGAAAAATTCCTCCCTTTAAACTCCGGAATCCCTAGGTAAAAACCTATTCTGGCATTTTGCTGAATCCCCATGAGGCTAAGAATATTCTCCTTCTCTTGCTGGCCTATAGGAGAGCTGAAGGCTATTGAGGATTTGGAATAGTTCACTGTCTGTCCTGAAATAGAAGCATATGTGCGTAGTACTTCGGTTAGTGATTTGGCTTCTTTGTCGGTGGCTTTACAGAACATGAGAGAGTCGTCAGCGAAAAGGAGGTGCGTGATGGAGGGTGCAGTAGTGGCTGCCTTATATCCAGTTAGCTGGCCTTCCATCTCTGCGTGTTGGATCAGGTAGGTAAGTCCTTCCGAGCAGAGGATGTATAAATACGGTGACAACGGGTCTCCTTGTCTCAATCCACATGTTGGGTATATGGTTGTACTTTGCTTTCCATTAATGAGTAGTGAGTAGGAAACTGTTGTTACGCATTGATTAATCCATTCACACCATGTAGGGGAGAAACCCATTTTGGATAGGAGGTATTGGAGATATTTCCAGTTAACTTTATCAAATGCCTTAGCTATATCCAACTTTACCGCCATGGAGGGTTCTTTCCTTCTTTATCAAATGCCTTAGCTATATCCAACTTTACCGCCATGGAGGGTTCTTTCCTTCTTCTGGTTTTGAGTGAGTGAAGGAGCTCGTGTGCAATGAGAATATTGTCAGTGATAGATCTTCCTTCCAGGAAAGCTGTTTGATGTGGTGACACTATTCTGGGGAGTATTTCCTTCAATCTATTTGCCAACACTTTGGATATGATTCGATAGAGGACATTGCACAAGCTTATTGGTCTAAACTGGGATGGTGTTGTCGGCGTTGATGTCTTGGGGATTAAGCAGATCTGCGTGTGATTTAGTTCCTGGCTCATTTGTCCTGTAGTGAGAAAGTTTTGCACATAATTCGTCACCTTAGTCTCGAGCTGAGGCCATAGTTTTTGGAAAAAACCAGGCATGAAGCCATCTTTGCCAGGAGCTTTCTCTGGATGCATCTGGAAGACCGCGGCTTTGACCTCCTGTGTTGTGACCGGTTTGGTTAGTTTCTCATTGTCAGCTTCTGTAATGAGTGTGGGAAGATGGGGTAGCGGGTCCTGTAAATCTGCACAAGTGTTGGTGTATATTAGTTGGTAATGATGGACCAGCATGTCATGTATTTGAGTAGGGTTCGTGTGGTTGTGGGCTTGAGAATCCTGGAGCATGAGAATTCTGTTCCTGATCCTTCTTTGTTTCATTCGAGCGTGGAAGAATTTAGTATTCTTATCTCCATGTCTCATCCATGTAGCTCTACTCCTAGCCCGCCAATATTCATTTTCAAGGTTTAAGCGGGCAGTGTCTTCAATTGACGGAGAGTTAGTTACTGCTTGCTGTACTTGAAGGTGGCTGTCATTCCTTTGTTGGACGAGGAGTTTTGTGCACCGTGTGAGGGCATCCACGACCTCTTTTGCATCAGACATGATCACAGTATCTTTCATTCCAAATTTCAGTATGTTTTGGCATGCTTCCTTTATTGCTATAGCTTCTGCATCTTGGGCATTCTCTGTTTGAGGGAAGGACCCTGATCCTTGCATGAACAATTTTCCATTTTTGTACAATAACCAGCTGATACCTACACAAGTGCTTGTCTTTGTCCAGGATGCATCAGTATGGCAACGATTTGCGGTTAGTTCCGGTTCCTCTTGGAGATTCTGTGCTGCTCTGTCTGTAGGTTGATGTATCTCATCAGAGCAAGTTATCGTCCATGACTGGTGATCCAGTGTAGCATTTTGCACCGTGTTTTGAATTGACACTTCTTCATTGTTAAATATGGCATTGTTGCGCGTGCATCTTGGGCATTCTCTGTTTGGGGGAAGGATCCTGATCCCTGCATGAACAATTCTCCATTTTTATACAATAACCAGCTGATACCGACACAAGTACTTGTCTTTGTCCATGACGCATCAGTATGGCAACGATTTGCGGTTTGTTCCGGTTCCGCTTGGTGGTTCTGTGTTGCTCTGCCTGTAGTTTGATGTATCTCATCAGAGCAAGTTATCGTCCATGACTGATGATCCAAAGTAGCAGTTCGCACCGTGTTTTGAACTGACACTTCTTCATTGTTAAAGATGGCGTTGTTGCGCGGTTTCCATATATGCCAGCCAATGAACGCTGCTAGAGGGATTCCTTGTGTTCCTTCATTTGCCATTAAGTGTTTTAGGAGATCCACTGTTGTGAGATGTCTAGTGTGGAAAGCATTAGGTATGGCCTTTTTCCAAATCTCCTGGGCGACTTGGCAGAAAGTGAATAGGTGTTCCGTGGATTCCGGGTGATTTTTACAGAGGATACAAGTTGGGTCAACCGGTACTTTACGCTTGATTAAGTTCATCCGCGTAGGGAGTCCATTTTTCAGTACTTTCCACCAAAAAATTGCGTAGGGAGTCCATTTTTCAGTACTTTCCACCAAAAAATTTTCACCTTGGGGGGGATTTTGAAGTTCTAAATGGTCTTCATGATCTTGGTAGTTAATTCTGGGGGCATTCCTTGGTGATTTTGCGAAACTTGTTGGTGAAGTAAGTTGTATCCGAATTTGACCGTATATTGCCCGTGGTTATTGTATGGCCAAGCAAACTTATCTACCTTAGCAAAACGCAGAGGCTGGGTTTGTAGCACTTTTGGGACATCTAAGTGGTGTATGTGTTGAATGACTTTGTCCCGGTCCCATGTTCTTGTATGTGGGTACATTAGCTAGGAGACCAAGGATAGTTGTTGTTGCGAGGCCAGGTTCTTTGGTCTAGGAGGTTTTGGTGGTTTTCCTGCTATCCATTGTTCTGTCCAGATGGCTGTTGTGCTGCCTGGACCGATTTGCTTGGCCGTGTGGTTCTGGATTAGAGATATGGCACTATAGATGCTCCTCCATCCAAAGCTGGAATTCCGTGTGATTGGTGCGTCAAATAGGGTGTGGTGTTTGTAATATTTTGCTTTTAGGACTTTTGTCAAGAGTAGGTGAGGTTGGTTTAAGATTCTCCATACTTGCTTAGCAAGTAAAGCTTTGTTGAAATAAAGAGTAGGTGAGGTTGGTTTAAGATTCTCCATACTTGCTTAGCAAGTAAAGCTTTGTTGAAATATCTGAGGTTTCGAAAACCAATGCCACCATCTCGTTTTGGAGCTGAGACATGAGTCCATTTAATCCAGGGTATTGCACCTCCATCCTTTTTATTTTGCCACCAGAATTTCCGTATTAGCTGTTCCATCTTGTCTAGCAACTGTTGAGGCATTTGGAAACACTGCATAGCATAGGTCGGTATAGATTGTATGACTGACTTGATAAGTGTTTCCTTTCCAGCTTGGTTGAGTAGTCTATTACTCCAGCTATTCAGTCTTTGAGCTATTCTATCAAGTAAATATTGAAATCCACTGGCAAAGTTCCTCCCTTTAAACTCCGGTAGCCCTAGGTAAAACCCTATTTTGGCATTTTGCTGGATCCCCATGAGACTAAGGATATTCTCCTTCTCTTGCTGGCTAATAGGAGAGCTGAAGGCTATTAAGGATTTGGAATAGTTCACTGCCTGTCCTGAAATAGAAGCATATGTGTGTAGTACTTCAGTTAGTGATTTGGCTTCTTTGTCGATGGCTTTACAGAACATGAGAGAGTCGTCAGCGAAAAGGAGGTGCGTGATGGAGGGTGCAGTAGTGGCCGCCTTATATCCAGTTAGCAGACCTTCCATCTCTGCGCGTTGGATCAGGTAGGTAAGTCCTTCTGAGCAGAGGATGTATAAATACGGTGACAACGGGTCGCCTTGTCTCAATCCACATGTTGGGTATATGGTTGTACTTTGCTTTCCGTTGATGAGTAGTGAGTAGGAAACTGTTGTTACGCATTGGTTAATCCATTCACACCATATAGGGGAGAAGCCCAATTTGGATAGTAGGTATTGGAGATATTGCCAGTTAATTTTATCAAATGCCTTGGATATATCCAGCTTTACCGCCATGGAGGGTTCTTTCCTTCTTCTGGTTTTGAGTGAGTGTAGGAGCTCGTGTGCAATGAGAACATTGTCAGTGATAGATCTTCCTTCCAGGAAAGCTGTTTGATGTGGTGACACTATTCTTGGGAGTATTTCCTTCAATCTATTTGCCAACACTTTGGATATAATTCGATAGAGGACATTGCACAAGCTTATTGGTCGAAATTGAGCTGGTGATGTTGGCGTTGATGTCTTTGGGATCAAGCAGATCTGCGTGTGATTTAGCTCCTGGTTCATTTGTCCTGTGGTGAGGAAATTTTGCACATATTTCGTCACCTTGGTTTCAAGCTGAGGCCATAGTTTTTGGAAAAAACCAGGCGTGAAACCATCTTTGCCAGGAGCTTTCTCTGGATGCATCTGGAAGACCGCAGCCTTTACCTCCTGTGTTGTGACCGGCTTGGTTAGTTTCTAGACCGCAGCCTTTACCTCCTGTGTTGTGACCGGCTTGGTTAGTTTCTCGTTTTCAGCTTCTGTAATAAGTGTGGGAAGATGGGGTAGAGGGTCCTTTAAGTCTGCACAAGTGTTGGTGTATATGGTTTGGTAGTGATGGACCAGCATGTCATGTATTTGAGAAGGGTTCGTGTGGTTGCGGGCTTGAGAATCCTGGAGCATGAGAATTCTATTTCTGATTCTTCTTTGTTTCATTCGGGCATGGAAGAATTTAGTATTCTTGTCTCCATGTCTCATCCATGTAGCTCTACTCCTAGCCCTCCAATATTCATTTTCGAGGTTTGTAAAATGAGACAAAGCTTCTTTGGTTTTTGCAATGGCTTTCTCATCAATGGGGATTCTTGAGTACAATATTCTGAGGTGCTTGTTAAGAGATTCAATCCATCTTGCTACGTGAGGGATTATGGTCGGTTTCCATTTCTCTATCTTATTCCGGAGCTCCTCTAGGGATTCTTGCATATCCTTTGGTGGGTTTTGTTCTTCGATGTGCTTCCATGTTTCATGAAAGAAGCTTCTAAACCTTGGCATTTTGGTCCATGAATTGTGGAAATGGAATTTCTTGGCGTGTCCTGGGGGTAGCTGCTCCGTGTTGATTAGGATTGGTCGATGGTCAGAGCCAATCTTGTCCAAGTGGGTTACTAATGCATTCGGATGCTTGTTTAACCAGCTTGAATTTCCATAGGCCTTGTCTAATAAACATTGCACTTGATGGCTATATCTTTTTCCATACCATGTGTATTTATGGCCTTTAAATGTTATCTGCTTGAGAGAGAAATGCCTTAGTACCTCTTTAAATAGTCGACAGCTTTGGTTGGACCTTGGGGGGCCTCCTGCCTTATGGGAGGGACATTCAATGTCATTAAAATCTCCCATGAAGAGTAATGGCTCCTGAAAGAGTGCCGTATTGGATGATATTGTCAATAAATGTTGCCAATATCTTCTTCGCTCCTGCTGCTCCGGAGGGCCATAAATGTAGGCCAAGTAAAAGTAATACTCAGAAACTGACAATTTCATAAAACTAAAATGCAAGGACGGTTGGACAACAAACTCGACAGACACACAACTCCTCCAACTAAAACAGACTCCACCACTTAGACCTGAAGGGGAAATAACAACATGTTTATCAAAACCTAGAGACACTACAAGACGCGAGACATAGTCTTCCTTATTTTTCGTTTCGACGAGACATAGCATTTCCGGATTATTCTTCTGGCATATAGCCTTAAGGTGCTGAACTGTCTCAGGGTTCCGGAGACCCTGGCAGTTCCAATGGAGCAGGATCATGGCTCCTTTGGTGGCTTCGAAGGTGCCACCTGTACCTTTTTGTTGTTGTCCGCATCCTGTCCTTGCTCTGGCTTGCTTCTGACTTGTCTTGTGGTATTGCTTGTTGCATCTTCTGTCTCCTTGCGTTTCCTGGTCATTGGTCCTGGTTGTGGTTCAGCTATGGTGATACCTGGTCCTCTCCTCCTGAAGATTTTCACTGCAGCTTTTTTACCTTTACCACTAGTGGTAGTGTGGTCTTCTACAGGCCTCTTACCTTCACTCTTGCTCATTTACTTTGGTGGTTTTTCAACTTCAACTTCCGCATCAAATGGTTCTGAGCTATTGCTAGACTCATTCTCCCCTTCATTAAGCTTATCTTGCAGTTGAGTGTTCACAGCAGCTAGGAGGTCCATGGCGACAGGCCAGTCATGGAGGAGGGATTCAGCATTTGTTGAGTTGGGTATGTTGATCTGCGGGAAGTCCTGGAGAGTTAGGGGTTCCAC
>CM071721.1:7842866-7857317 GCA_036630335.1 Physaria fendleri | reverse complement strand
ACACAAACCGGAGCTCCCTAATTAAATGGCAGATCTATCTATATTCCCTAAATAAAATGTTGTATTGGCTGAAAATATATGCAAGTTAGACGTGAAGGGCATAAGACAATATAGTCCAACTCAGTGACAGCTTGTTGGAGTAAAAGTAGGATTAAAAAAACCAAAAGTGTATTTATACTACCATTAAAAGCGACAAAAAGTTTTTAACTTTTGAAAAATTTAAAAACCAAATATCACAGTCACATAAGTGTATTATATACACATTTCACAATCATATGGATAAAGGAAAACATAAAAGATATATTTCAGATTTCATTCATATCATACCTACCAAAAAGCAAAATATAATTCATTATCTTGTACATGAACATAACTATGGACTGTGGAACTTTAATATATTTCTTACAAGTTGTTGGATCACACCTATCGACATACCATAGGTCATTATATTTTTAATATCAACATTGGGGTCATATAATCTCTAGTGTTGATTTAGCTTTGCCCCTTAATGGATATAGATTTACATTGAAAATCAAATTCTTTTTACCTGACTTTCTATGAGCTACTTTGGTAAATCATAGAAAAAGAAATTATGTAATGTGCATATATCCTCTTTATCAAGGTTCGTATTCAAACCTAGTTATGGGGCACCATATATCCTCTTTATCAAGGTTCGTATTCAAACCTAGTTATGGGGCACGTTTTTTTAACTTCACTTTCAGGTCAAGTTGTAGATTCATTTGCTGTGTAAAGTCATATTTCAGAGATTGGTTTCATAATAGTTATAGCGGCTCTACAATATATAAATCATTGATGTTCAAAGGTCGATCCAATATGGCATATCATATTATTATAAAACAAGACAAATCTATATAAAATATAGTTCCGGACAAAAATATATATATATATAATAGTGGTATGCTTGAAAATATAAAATAAACAAATATATTAGTATTACTATTTTTTAAATAATTTTTTGTGTCGTTATTAGCTGACTTTTTGGCCATCCGCATCCCCTTTCATATGTTCATTTTGTAACTAAGGATATATAAATATTCTTCTAAGAAAAATAAAAAACAATACGGTACTTCGTTTTCTGTAATTTGATTCTGTACAATGAAATATACATATTAACCATTCAAATTTTATTTTCCTGAACATATGAAAAATGAACGAAAAAGAATAATAGATATGGATCTGCTATAAATAGAATATAGAGGCGAATACTAATGTCTTCATATCATATTAATCTTTTCATTTCATTCATATTTATCTCTTTATTTATTCATATTTACCTTTTATATGACTTCAGAATTTTCAGATGTACTAACAAATGCATCTTTGATGAAGTCATCGATTCTCCCAAAAACTCACAATTACCGCGAGCGAGAATTACACAACCAAAATATTAGAAAATCTTATAACATTATGCTAAACTTATTTTTTCTAAAAAACATGCTAAACTTATTTTTTCTAAAAAACGCACAAAAATCTAGCAAAATTAGTACTGGAATAATCTTTTTGATTTAATTCTTAAATTGAATGATTGCTGAAAATACAAACATGTCCGGGTTATAATAATTTAATAAATTGTCGGGATAAGGTAAACCAGGTGAAAGTCATGTACTTTCGCACATCCGAGCACAAAAGATCGAATCTACTCTCATAACTTTTCTTCATTTTCTCCTCAACTTTTTTGTAGGCCCAAAGACCACTAAGGTCCAAAAATATAATGTTAAAAAGGAAAAAAAAAATCACAATTTTTTTTTTGTTTTTTTTGGAAAACAACAAAATGTTCATAGTTAGCATTTATACATTAAACCAAATAGCAAATATTATAGTTTTTTTTGTTTGTCAACCCAACAAACATTATAGTAAAAAACTAAATCCACCTGTAATAAATAAATAAAAAAGTAACCAAAAAAAAACAATCTATCTGTACACAACCAAAGACCGAGTAGTTTATGTTAAATGTACTTTTAAGACCGTACCAAATCTCTCTTCTCTCCAAACCCAAAAGTTCTCAATCTGTTTTTCCTTTTATGGCAATAACCCTCTTGTCTCACCACATATCTGATCTCTGTATCGGTAAGCCACCACTACGGTGTCTCTCCGTCTCCACAGCTACTATCTCTGACGCCATCTCCGCCCTTAAATCCTCTGATGAACCATTCTTAACAATCTGGAGCTGTAATCACAATCAAATAGTCGATGATAATGATAAGTGTGAATGTTTGGGTAAGATCTGTATGGCTGATGTAATCTGTTACCTATCCAAATTCGACAACAATATAAGTGTGAATGTTTGGGTAAGATCTGTATGGCTGATGTAATCTGTTACCTATCCAAATTCGACAACAATGTTTTGTCTCTTTCCTCTGCTTTTGACGCTTCTGTCTCTCTTCTTCTTCCTCCTAAATCTCGTTCCCTCGTTGTCCATGTTCAATCTTCTTGCAGGTATTTCACAATTCTATACACTGGGTTTCTTAAAGATTCAATTTTTTTGATTTTTGGTTTTGGAATTTTTCAGTTTGATGGAAGCTATTGATCTGATAATACAAGGAGCGCAAAATCTGATTGTTCCGATTGAAACAAGATCAATAACAAAAAGAAGACAACAACAAAAACTTCTAAACCGAAACGTCGTCGTTTCACTCACAAGCACAATCACTACAACACATAAGAACAATCTACAATTCTGCTGGATAACACAAGAAGACATAATCAGATTCCTTCTAGATTCAATCAACGTTTTCTCTCCATTACCCTCTCTTTCAATCTCCGATCTCGGTGTTATCAACACTACACACCTCACCGTAGATTACAACTACGGTAGTGGTCCACCGGAGAGTTTAGTTGGAGTAGTTAGGAATCGTTTGGAGAATAAAGCAATGGTGGGATTAATCTCACTTATTGATTCTTTATCATCATCGTCAGGGTCTTCTTCTGATGAAGAAGCTTCTGTAGGGAGGATGAGAACGTCGTCGTATGGGAGATCGGTTAGTAATGCGGCGAGGATGGGGCGAAAATCAGTGGCGATAGTTTGTAATCGGAAGAGTTCGTTAATGGCGGTTATGATACAAGCGATTGCTCATAGAGTGAGTTATGTGTGGGTGATTGATGAAGATGGTTGTTTGATTGGTATGGTTACTTTTGTTGTGTGGGTGATTGATGAAGATGGTTGTTTGATTGGTATGGTTACTTTTGTTGATGTTTTGAAGCTTTTTAGGGAATTTTTGGATGGTTGATAAATCAAATTGTATGATATAAGTATGTTTTTTTATTTTTTGGTTAGAAAGTATTGAAATCTTGCAACAATAATTGTTGTTTGAGATGTTCTTTTCTAAAATAAGACAAAGATCTTGTTGGTACTTGTAGAATATTCGGTTATGTAATGTTAGTTTTTAGTACTTTTTTAATTTCTTGATTCAGTCTCTAACAAGCAAATTCATGACTTTGATATCATACTCTTTCCATTGGAAGTAACATTGAAGAGGAAATTCATTACGTGGAATAGCTTTTTTTGATATCATACTCTTTCCATTGGAAGTAACATTGAAGAGGAAATTCATTACGTGGAATAGCTTTTCCATCCTATCAACCATTCGTTCATTATTATCCAAATGACACTTAGCTATTCCAGATTCACCAAATTTTTTTTTTTTTCTATCAACCGTCTGCGAAACACTTAATAGCTATTGAGTGACCAAAGATAACTCTACTGGTACTATAATTTCTACACCGGTCGCAGTACATTATTCACTTATAGTTTCTATACCGATCGCATCAGATGATAATTTCTACACCGGTCGCAGTACATTATTCACTTATAGTTTCTATACCGATCGCATCAGATGGTTCACTTTGAACTAATTTTCATGTTTGAACCTCAATTTCAGCCATTTTAATTAGTACTCTTGGGTTTCAATTAGTGGTTTAATTATCTCGTAGGTAATATTTTATTGTATAATTTTTTTTTTTAAATTTCCACTGATATATGTTAGTTAGAGTACGTATATATTAGTTCATCTAAGCTTAGAAATTGTAAAACTTGGTGATTGTGTCAATTCTTGTCGAATTACTCAAAATTTGTTGTAATTCAGTGTCTAAAAGCTTTGTTACAGTGACATATTCAAAAAATATAAATGAAAACAATTAGAAACAAAAGTAGCAGAAGAACAAAAATAAAACGTAATTGTGATGTTGATGTAAGAAAATGAAAGATTGATTATCTTAAATATATTATATATTTTATTGTATAATTTTTTTTTTTAAATTTCCACTGATATATGTTAGTTAGAGTACGTATATATTAGTTCATCTAAGCTTAGAAATTGTAAAACTTGGTGATTGTGTCAATTCTTGTCGAATTACTCAAAATTTGTTGTAATTCAGTGTCTAAAAGCTTTGTTACAGTGACATATTCAAAAAATATAAATGAAAACAATTAGAAACAAAAGTAGCAGAAGAACAAAAATAAAACGTAATTGTGATGTTGATGTAAGAAAATGAAAGATTGATTATCTTAAATATATTATAGACACACCCCACTTGACTATTAAATAATTGAAATATGGCGCTGAGATTTGGTTATAGATTTGGGAGAGTTAAATTGTACAGCTTGTGTTGGTCAAATACAACGTGATATTTTAAAATCGTTCAATGTGTCTGGGACATGTTTTTAAATGTGTGTCTTTGTCTCGTTGTCAGTGAAAAAAGCTGACTGCTTCACTTCACATAGTCGTTTGAATGATTTAAAGCCGTCGCAAGATTTAACATCGTGTCACATAAAAGCTGACTGCTTCACTTCACATAGTCGTTTGAATGATTTAAAGCCGTCGCAAGATTTAACATCGTGTCACATAAATATATAACATAGTGATATGCATGTATCTTAAAGGTTAATATAAACATAAAGCCTGATTAATCTGGGTAATACTAATAAGCTAGGTAATGTGAATGAATCGTATGATACAAACTACAAAGAATATCACAAAACATTTAGATACAAAAGCTGAAAAGTCATGTACACGTAGTCTTGTCTTCATTTATTTTAATGATGTTGTAGGAAATGTGCTGGATTTCTAAAACGTTGGACCATCAGGGACACGCTTTTGTATTTGAAACCTCATGATAACTATGCCTAGTAAAATCCCACAAAGTGAATACTCCCTCCGTCCACTAATAAGTGTCGTTTTGAACTGTTTTTATTTATTAAAAATAAGTGTCGTTTCACGGATTTCAATACAATTATTCCAATTTTAATAAAATAACCAACTTATATTTGTAGAATACGAAGAGTTTTTCATAAAAGTCAAGTGATGAATAAAACAAAAATTAATAAAATATGGTTAGTTAATGAATGATGAATAAAACAAAAATTAATAAAATATGGTTAGTTAATGAAATAATAATGTCAAATAACAACTTTCTTAATATGGGTGAAAACAAGTAAAATAACACTTATTCGTGGACGGAGGGAGTAATAATTATGTATGCCCCGTTTCTTTTGGAAAGGATACGTGGTCCTTGTACCGTTTTTGTTGATTCAGTCATGAGAGATTAACCGATTTTACAAAAAATATAGCTTCAAATGGTTGGTGATAATAGGAACGAGAGGAATCAATCGTAAAGAAAAAAAATGTGTAGAATATTTGTTCATCTGAGAAATTTTATTCCTCCACTATTTAGGAGAGAAATAAAATCTAGAGAAATTGTCAATTTTCATTTGAAAATCTGTGAATACAGAGGGACATGTTATTCCTCTAATTTTTTTTCTCATATAAATGGTGTTACTTTAGATGAATACAACGTAATAGCATATTTCTCTGAAAAAATATTCCTCTAATTATACAACAATTTACAATCATAATCTCTTCTTTTTGTTTTGTTTTGTTAGTTTAACAAAAGAATAGGAAAAATGTTGTTTCGATTCATGTTTGCTATACTAAGGATCCAATATGCACAATGTGTAGGTTTATCTTAAGGATAATACTGTTTAAAAATTATATAATTTGAGTTTTTTTTTGTTTTTAAATGCACATACTTTTGTAGAAAATAATTTTAATTCCTTTTTTTGTTAAAATTAAATTTCTATAAAAAATCTTAATAAATATAATTTCTTAACTTTTTATTGACGTAAAAACATTATGATTTTTAAACAAGAAATATTGTGTTATATAATAATTGAAGTAAATGTATGACTGATTTTGAACTTTAGACCAAAAAAAACTGATTTTGAACGATATTGAAAAATACTTTTAAAGTAATAATTCAAAGATAAATATGTCATATATTTAGTTAATATGTTTTTTTTTTTATGACGCAAGTATTTGTTTCGGTTGAAATATTGAATGTCACAATATTTTTTAATGATTAATTTTACATGAAAGAAATTCTATAATCCGAAATTGTCGTTGACCATGCAAAAAGAAAAGAACTTTGGCTGTCTCAGCTGGATTAGGTTAGGTTTTCAATATAATTTTTTATAATGTAATTATGACAATTCATGAGTGAAATATAGATAAACAAAGAGACATCAAAAGTGAACTTAGTCGAGCATACAGAGATGAGGAAATTTTTTGGAAAATGCGTAGTAGGAATACCTGGCTGAAAGAAGGAGATCGTAACACTAAGTTCTTCCATAGTGTCACAAAACAGCGCTACACAAAGAATAGGATTACAACAGTTACAGATGCTAATGGAGTCCTTCATCGCGGATATCAAAGAATTACAACTGTGGCAACAAAATTTTTTGAACAACAATATTGTTGTCGCCCAGGTAGTGAATCCATTATGCAGGAGCTTTTTTACTGATTTCAACCCCCGTGTATCCCAGGAAGTTAATAATCAACTTCTCCGCCCTCTTACCATGGATGAGGTAACTTCTGCGGTATTTAGTATTGGTCCTACTAAAGCACCGGGGCCCGATGGATTTTCTGCTTATTTCTATCACACTTTCTGGAATGATATTGGTCAAGATGTTTTTAAAGAGATAAATATGGATTTTCTGCTTATTTCTATCACACTTTCTGGAATGATATTGGTCAAGATGTTTTTAAAGAGATAAATCAGTTCTTCACTCTGGGTGCGATGTCTCCGGGGATGAATCATACTAACCTCTGCCTGCTTCCCAAAGTAACACCAGCTACTACCATGTTGGACTACAGGCCTATAGCCCTCTGTAACGTCAATTACAAGATCATCTCCAAAATTTTGGTTAATCGTCTAAAGAATCATCTCAGTGGACTTATTTCAGAAAATCAAGCTGCATTTATTCCGGGAAGGATGATTCAAGACAATATCATCATTGCTCATGAGATGTTTCATGCTCTAAAAGTTCGCAAGCGTCAGTCAAACTCCTACATGGCAGTAAAAACAGATATAACTAAGGCTTATGACAGACTTGAATGGGGATTTCTCGAGCGTACTATGCGTCAAATAGGTTTTGCTGAACAATGGATTCAATGGATTATGAAATGTGTTTCCACGGTCAGTTATTCGGTCCTCATAAATGGATCTCCAAATGGTCATATTCGACCCACCCGGGGCATTCGTCAAGGGGATCTATTATCGCCTTATTTATTCATCCTCTGTGCAGAAGTGTTATCTCATCAGTTGTAAAAAGCGGAAACAAAGCGACAAATCGTACCAATGATAATTAGTAACCGAGGGCCCGGCGTTTCACATCTGCTATTTGCAGACGATTCACTGTTTTTCTCCTTGGCTAATCTCAAAACAGCAAGATATTTAAAAAAATTTCAACCATTATGAGAAAGGGTCAGGTCAGTCTATCAATCTCAAAAAGTCATCAATTCAATTTGGAAAACGAGTCCACCCAGACAGACAACGCCAAATAAGGAATTTTTTAGGGATTCATAATACGGGTGGCCACGGAAAATATTTGGGACTACCGGAGAGCTTCCTCAGTAAAAAAGCGGAGACATTTCAGTATGTATTAGAAAACGTTAAGGAGCGTACGCAAGGGTGGAATAAGAAATTTTTGTCACCTGGTGGTAAAGAAATTTTGCTCAAGTCAGTCGCTATGGCTATGCCGGTTTACACAATGAATCTCTTCAGATTACCAAAAGAATTTTATTAAAGCAAGGTGTTCGCGTTAATATAGGACAAGGGTATACAACGCAGGCTTGGACAGATCCTTGACTGCCTACAAGTCCGCCGAGACCTCCTGAGAAATCTATACCGGGAATCAAAAATCTGATGGTTTATGAGTTAATTAATAGCAATGGTTCTGATTGGGATTACAGTAAGTTGGAGGAATTAGTTCATCCGGCGGATGTCCAAATTATAAAACAGATAAAGATTTCGGCTGCCTCAACAATGGACTACCTTGGATGGCAATATAATAAAAATGGTATGTACACGGTTAAATCCAAATATTGGTTGATATTACATCTCCATCCAGTCTCTCCAGAGATCTCCCCTCCAGGAGATCCTCATCTCAAAAGTCGGGTTTGAAATATAGAAACCGCGTCAAAATCAAGCATTTTTGTTGGAAAATTATTACTAACTCTTTACCAACAGGAACAACTATGAAAATGGAAAATTATTACTAACTCTTTACCAACAGGAACAACTATGAAAAGGCGTCACATAACAAATAACTCAGCATGTCCACGATGTTGTGCCAGTGATGAAGATAACCATCATTTATTTTTTGGTTTCAATTATGCTCAAGCAGTCTGGAGAGCATCTTCAGTCGCTAACTCTGATCTTTATGATCTCAATCATGATTTCATGCATAATTTTAAGACAATACTGGAGTTCGGAACGACAGGAATCCCCACATACCAACAACATTTACCTCTCTGGATCCTGTGGCGAATATGGAAAAGTCGAAATTTACTTCGATATCAAAACCGACGACTCCCGTGGCGTAAGGTTGCATGGTTAGCTAATCAAGACACATCGGAGTGGAGAGTGAACTACAATGTCTTCTAATTGCAATGCAGCACT
The DNA here is from genome assembly GCA_036630335.1 of Physaria fendleri. Classification (NCBI taxonomy): domain Eukaryota; kingdom Viridiplantae; phylum Streptophyta; class Magnoliopsida; order Brassicales; family Brassicaceae; genus Physaria; species Physaria fendleri. The sequence goes on along the minus strand of CM071721.1, from coordinate 7,848,341 downwards.
GTTGGAGCAAGGGATATCGACGAATTATCTTTGAAGGTGATAACTTAGATGTTCAAAGACTTATGACTAGCAAAACAACCATCTTCAGCTGTCATAATTGGTTCTGCGAAATTCAACAATGACACCAAAAACTTGAAGCAGTTAACTACGGTTGGACAAGAAGAGAAAACAACAAAGAAACAGATCATTTAGCTAAATTAGCAATTAGATCGACAAATTCGTTTTTAACTTCTATTTTCCCAATTTGTGATTCTATAAATCTTTTCAATTAATAAAAGTATGAGTTGCAAAAAAAAAAAAAAAAATAGTAGAAATAATGTCACGGTCAAGGTGTATCAATGCTAATATTGTACATAATATTATAATTTTCTCTAGCTAACAACAAAAATGTTTATATTAACTTTTTATAAGTTAATAAATAATTATAATTTTCTTGACAAAAAAAATTATAATTTAAACAAAGCATAAATAAAAATATATATGAAATATCCAAAAATAATCAATAATTTTTTTTTTTTGGATATTGAGTATTGGGCTTGAATTCCAAATCCTCACCGGTTTTGCAGCCGGGTACGACAATTAAGTGTATGGAAAACGGTTATCATTTTTACCGGTTGTAAAATCGGTCAGAATTTGAGATAAACTAGTGTTAAATCGATTATTAAAACGTTGATATTTTATGGTTAACTAGATTTGATTATGTAGGGAGAAAAGTACAACGATTAATGCAGTTCATGTAATAAAATGAGTACAAAATATTGTTTATGTAGTATAATGAAAAGACCAAAAGTTCAGAAAGATCTGATTTAAACCGAATAATACATGTGAAATTACAAATTCAGCGAATAATTAATTTAGTGACTTTTTACAAAATGTTTAAACCGAATAATACATGTGAAATTACAAATTCAGCGAATAATTAATTTAGTGACTTTTTACAAAATGTTGATACCAAACTCAACCCAAACAAACAAGGACCTAATGCGAAACCGATGTATGGCGAGACTTGCCTAAAGACGAGGAGTAAACCGATGTGTACCAATTTCGAATTATGAAACCTTTTTTTTTCTTCCAAAATGTCTAATCCTATTTTTTATATAAATTTATTAGAACCCAAAAAAGCCCATTTAAAAATCAATTTAAAACCCAAATTCGGTAATTAGGGTTTCTAATGTCTATACTATAAAAACGTATTATGTGAACCTTTATTGTATTCTTTGTTCTTCTTACAAAATTTGCTGTAACCTGTAAGTTTTTTTCTTCTTCTTTCTTACACGCTTTTTCTGCTTCATATATTTCTTTCACCTTTTCAGGAGAATGTCGGACACTAATAATGAAGAATCTGGAGGAGGAAAAGTATCAGTTGCTGATAATGACGATTTTGGATCAAAACTTGCTGAAAACTTGCTGAACTATATGGCAAAACTACTTGGAAGATTGATAAATTTTCAGAAATCAACAAACGTGAGTTCCATAGCAATGACTTTGACGTTGGTGGTTACAAATGGTAACGTTATTTCATAATAATATGTAATCACTAAACCTAATTGCATATTTATTCCCTTGTTCATGCATTTTTCTCTCATGACCAGGTCTATTTTAGTTTATCCACAAGGGTGTGATGTTTGTAACTATCTATCTGTGTTTCTCTGTGTTGCAAACTATAAGAAACTNNNAAAAAATCTAAGTATTCAGGTTAGTATTTGCGTCTTTTACTCACCTTATATAAGTAGATAAGCTGAATATAAGTTGTTGCAGATACTATACACCGGTTTTGTGAGAGAGAACATGATTGGGGATGGAGAAAGTTTATAGAGTTACCTAAATTACAAGATGGGTTCATCAATGATTCTGACTCTCTTATAATCACGGCTCAAGTTCAGATAATCATAGAGAGGGTTGATCGACCTTTTCTCTGCCTTTGTCAAGAGTATAAGAGGGAACTTTTGAAGGTGTATTTGACAATGGTAGAGCAAAATTTCTTTATGTTTGTGAGAATGGAAAGTCACAAGTTTGGTAAGTTAATTGTGGACAAGTCAAAATGGAAAAGCTTTTGTGCTTTTTGGAATGGATTAGACCAAGATTCAAAGTGTAAGATGTCTAGAGAGAAAATGGATGTGATTCTAAAAATGGTTGTGAAACACTTCTTTATTGATAAGGAGATTGCATCTACTTTGGGGATGGAGTACTTGCATAGTGGATTAAAGGCTCTTGAAGAAGGACAAGGCCAAGTTAAAAATGAGAAAAGTAAGCCAATGATTAGTGTGGTGGAGAATGATATGTTTGCATTAGTTGATGATGATGTTGTATCACTCATAAAGAGGGTTGCTCTGGAGCCATTGAAGGGTATTCAAAACGGTACGGAGGATGGGAATGGTAGAAAAGGATTCGATAGAACTGGAGAAGAAGTCACAGAGCGTGAACAGAATCATTTAAAAGAGTTGGGTGGAAGGACTGTGGAGATATTTGTTTTTTCACAAATCTTCAGTGATAAAATTGAAGTTGCTTACGAAGAAGCTATTGTATGGAAAAGACAAGAAGAACTTATTCGTGAAGAAGAGGAGACATCTAAGAAGAAACAGGTGAAACAGAAGAAGAACAACAAAAAATAGAGGAAAGGACAAAAAGAAAGAAGAGAAGGTGTGAGAACCCAAACAGAAGAAAAGTCAACTGGAAAACCTACATACTTTTCTGATTTCCAATAAGAGTGTTTGAATTTTTCTAAAGCTTTTTAATACAACAGTTTTTTTTATTTCCTGAATATTTTGTTTTACAATTAATTATTAAATATTTACTGTCAACAAGATATAATCTAAGGCTTCAAATGTAATATTGACGCTTCCTGGCAGGACTCAAAGGATCGATGTGGCATTGGATGGATACTACGAGACTCTTCAGGGACACTTCGCTTCACAGGTATTAAGACATATCCACGACTCAATTCACCTCTTGAAGCTGAAGCTGCGGCAATGACGTGGGCGATCACTTGCATCTGGAATATGGGATATGATCGAGTACTCTTTGAGAGTGACTCTCTACTGGAATATGGGATATGATCGAGTACTCTTTGAGAGTGACTCTCTAACCCTCATTCAGGCTATACATGGAACTCATCCATCTCCTAGGCTGCACACATTCCTCGCTGAAATTCAGAGCATTATGCATAGAAAGCCATGGGAAGTCTCTTTCTCCCATGTAGATCGAAGGAAGAATGTAGCTGCAGATGGACTAGCGAAATTTGCGCTCTCATGTCCCCTTTACCACGGCTCTTTAGATAATAGGACACCAACATGGTNNNNTTTTTTGTGGAAAAAAAAAAAAAAAAGGCTTCAAATGGTTGGTGACAAGAGGAATAAAAGGAACAAGAGGAATTAATTGCAGAGGAAAAAAAATTGTATGGAATATATGTTCCTCTGCTATTTAGGAGAGAAATAAATTTTAGAGGAATTTGTCAATTTTCCTCTGAAAACCTATATTCCACTGATTTTTAAGAATCTTTTAAATATTTAAAAATTTTGGTGACTGGTGAGAATTTAGAGGAATGCAGCGGAATGTGTTTTTCCTCTAATTTTTTTTTTTAACATAAATGGTATGATTGTAGAGGAATACAGCGGAATATCCACCTCCTTCTGCTTTTCCTTCTTTGGAAACGGTCTCAGCAACCAAACCAGGTATCGAAACCTCAGCTTCTGATGTACCTAAATCTGATTCAACCCTACGCTCTGCCTCGACGTTAACAGTCTCCTTCTCTTCGTTTCTGGATCCCGCTTCGTCGTTCTTTCTCACAGACTGAAGAAATCCTTCTCCGACATTAACGTCGTTATAAAGATCCTCATAATCGTCGTCCTCTTCCTCCGCCATAAAAGCGTCATCAGCGACGGCAGAAATCGCCTCGTTTTGATGGAACTGATCAATCTGATGTCTCCCATCTCCCTCATTCATCTTTGTACAACACAGTTAAATCGTTGTAGATTTATGGAACTGATCAATCTGATGTCTCCCATCTCCCTCATTCATCTTTGTACAACACAGTTAAATCGTTGTAGATTTTAAGAATTAGAAATCAAATCATTCGAAAGAAGAAGAAGTTAAGATTAAAGAAAGCAGAGAGGAACCCGGCGAAGATTTTCTCACGGCGTTGCAATGGTTTGAATTAGGGTTTTCTCGCGGCGAGGGTTGAGGACCAAAGTCTGAAATACATTTCTCTGTAAAGAGAAGTGTCGATATGGGCAATTTTTTTTTCATTTATTTTTATTAAGTGAAATGAGTAAAAAGACTATTTAACCTCATGACTGGTGTTTATTTACGTTGAATGCCTGGTATTTTATTTTTTTAGTATCTTTTGTTAGCCTATATCGGCTTCAAACGACCAAACTATGGTCTACATTCCTCAGCCGGGAAAATGATCCACTGCTTTGTTATTTGATCGCCACGTCCATCTTAATTGAACATCCACAACTTAGATTTCCCATATGAGTGTTCTCGGATTCAGTTGTACACACCAAAATTTGTAAACCGAGCTTCCAGTAAATTGAGTACTATTTGATTAACGCCTGAAAATATTATTTTTCGATTCTTTATTTCAAGAGAAAATTATGAGGGATGCCATTAAATTTTTAGAACTTATGAAAACTACAATTTTCATGTTTGTCTTTTTAAAAACACTACAAACGGATATATTACCAGCGTGTCTCTGTGTTTAACAATATTTACGATTGAATCTGGGTAAAACGGACCGTTTTGATCATTTATGGATAGTACGAACAACACGTGCCGTACACTGCTATCCATAACTGATGCAACACCTAACGCCTTGTCAAACAAGTTTTCAACTTCTCTGTTTGACAAAGACGACATCTCCGTTTGATTTCCTTTTTGCTACTAATTTTCATTTCTTTTAAGTTTCCTTTTATCTAATAAGTAAATTTGCTAAAATACCTATGAAGAACTTAACTATAAAGAGACCTCTATGGCTTGTAAAGAGGATCATCTTGAGTTGAATTAAAAAGTATTATTTTACAATTGAGCTTTGCAAAGAAGAGTATTCTTTTCAATTCTCAACCCTCTGTTTTTGTGTAAATAACAGAGACCATCTCTTGATTTCTTTAGCTTCATGAGAACTTTAGAAACAAGATTTTATTAACGTGCTTCCGCTCCATCACTTTTGGTATCAGATTCTTGTCGTTCCTGGAGCAATCATGCCTCCCAAATCTAACAAAGACAAAGAGATACACGAGGACGATTGGAAAGAATTGCGAAGTACTTTGCAAGAGATGCAACTGAATCTCCACACCGCAATTCAACGATCTGCAGATTCTTTACTCAATCCATGAGAAACGTTGTCGAGATGATGCTTCATAACCAGCCACGTCACACCGTCGAAGACGAAGTTCGTGAAGAAAATCCTTCCGCCCATGACCAAAATCGTCGTCGAAATCATATAAATCACGTTGATGAGAGGACGGACCGACGTTG
>CM071721.1:7772417-7785267 GCA_036630335.1 Physaria fendleri | reverse complement strand
AGACATGTGTACATATTACATGAATAGTGAGTTTTCTGAACTAGCATGTGGTAACATTCAATTCTGCAACACAAGTACAAAATCCCCACTTGGCCTTTATTTTTTTTTAAACTCCTTTGATCGACCCTTGATTTTGATGAACTAAATTCCAAAAACATTTTACATTTAACAAATAATTTGTCTGAAATCATTTATGAAATACCACGTGTAAATATACAAATTGGACAAAAACACTTTTTTACTTTTTAAAAATTGTGAATTTTCATTTGTCTCTAATTAAGTAATTATGATTGTTACAACAGCATTCTGACGACTTGTTCCCTCTTACAGCTAGACCACCAACTTTATATGTAAAAAGAAAACATCAATTTGAATTTTAAAATAAATAAAAACACTAAGGGAACAAGCAAATATCTAAAAAAATCTAAAAACCAAAATTAAAACATCAAAACACTTCATGTACCAAAATAAAGAAAAAAAAAAACGTCTCTACCTAATTTACATTCCTAATAAATGCCTTCAATTGCAATAGCTTTATTCTAAAGTGAGTCAAACCGTTAACGGTTGAACTTTAACATTCATTGACTCATATATGTAAATAAAATGTATTCGCTATATATTATGTTCTAATATTTTTAAATTATTTCACAGTATTTTATTTCGAGTAATTAATCTGTTACAGATAATATTATTGCACAAAGAAACAAAAATTTAAACTATTTTCTATATTTAATTTAATAAAATTTTAATTTTTTAAAAAATATTCAATATATTTTTTAATCTGTGTATAAAAAACAGAAAATCAGCATATTAGTCGTAGTAGGAATGCAGCAGCTGATTCTCTGGCAAAATACGCTATCACGTTCCCCATTTATTTTGGCTCGATAGACAATTTTATTCATTCTTGGCTCCAACCATCTTTGGAATTTTAAACATTGGTTATTTGATATTTCGGTTTGATTAATAAAAGGATTTGTTGACAAAAAAAAAAAAAACAGAAAATCAAATATTAAGAAACGAATATTATTATATAAAAAAAAAAAAAAACAGAAAATCAAATATTAAGAAACGAATATTATTATATATGTATAGAAATAGAGAATATTAACATAACAATAATTAGTAACTTTGCTCATATCATCATTTAACTCTGAAAGCACAGAAAATTGAATAAATCTTTTTTTTTTGCTGCTAAAAATTGAATAAATCTAAGCTGTATTTTTTTGAACAAAAAAGAAATAAATCTAAGCTGTATCTACTGTACTTTTGTTTAGTTTTTAATAAATTTATACTTATAAAAATTTTCTACATATAGTTAAGAAAATTTAAGAAATAAAGTTAATAAATTTTCTGTCAAATTAATATACCTTTCTTAATTAATAAAACAGAAGGTACCTAAGCTGGAATATATTTATTATTTAAATCCCAAAAATTGAATAAATCTAAGCTGTATTTTTTTGAACAAAAAAGAAATAAATCTAAGCTGTATCTACTGTACTTTTGTTTAGTTTTTAATAAATTTATACTTATAAAAATTTTCTACATATAGTTAAGAAAATTTAAGAAATAAAGTTAATAAATTTTCTGTCAAATTAATATACCTTTCTTAATTAATAAAACAGAAGGTACCTAAGCTGGAATATATTTATTATTTAAATCCAAACGAATCCTATGCGCGTGGGAAAAACCAATCACGAAGCTATAATCTTCAGCTTCGTTGTCTAATAAATTATCAAAACGTAATTCCAATTATACCCCTGACAGCGACACACGTTCCCTCCAACCATAGATATCTGGAATATTCAACCACTCGCATTTATAAGCGCGTGAGTTTTACTTCCTGACAATAACCGTTACAAATTTATCTATTCAACCACTCGCATTTATAAGCGCGTGAGTTTTACTTCCTGACAATAACCGTTACAAATTTATCTGCGGACAAAAGAAAAAAATATATTTATAGTATTTTTTTTTTGGGCCAAAAAATATATATTTGGGGCCGATAAATTTTTTTCTCTATTTCTGAATATTTCCCATATACAGAATCGTAGTCAATTATAAAACGACACGTGGCGTGAAGATTCGTTGTTGAAGGGTAAAATAGTCAAAACATATTGTCTCCTTTATCATCTTCCTTTATGGGAAATCCAGAGAGATAGAGCGAGAAGTGCTTTTTCCATAGTTGTTCTTGTCAAGAGACCTATTTATATTCGAAAAAGGAAGAGAGAGATAGAGGAAGAAGAAGAGTATAACGACACTGTTGAGAGGAGATGGAGGATATTCAGGAGGAAGAGAGCGGTACTACGGACGAAGAGGTATTGGGATCGAGCTTGACCATGGAGAAAGTGGCGGCAGCGAAACAGTACATCGAAAATCACTATAGAGATCACTATAGAGTTCATATTAAGAACATTCAGGAGAGGAAAGAGAGGTAATCACTATAGAGTTCATATTAAGAACATTCAGGAGAGGAAAGAGAGGTATGAATCGCTCCTAATTCTGTTTTATTTGTTTTACTAGGATAGATTTCAGATTTGGAATTAGTTTTGTTTTTGATCTTATGAGAATTTTTAGGGGGAAAATAGTTATTTGAGCTGAAAATCGTTTAGATTCTCGTTGATGAAAAGCTTCTGGTCGTTACTGTGTTGTTATTGCGTTTAAGTCATTTTTGGCTGTGGAAGAGAACTCTTGCTCAGTTCGTTGTCACTTTGTTGTGTGAAGCAATCTAATATCTTTATCTTGTAGTTCTATTCTCGAATTAGGGTTGTTTTAAGTTCACATGATTGATCTGAGAGTCAAATGAATTTTAGGAGATCAGATTTTCCATACATTTTGTAATGATATCCATGTTCTGTATTACACTGTTATCACCATTGAACCTGCGTCTTGTATAACCAATATTTGTTTATTTCTTATAGACGGTGTCTCTTAGAAAGAAAGTTAGCTTCTTCTGGAGTGCCAAAAGAGGAGCAAATGATTATAGACGGTGTCTCTTAGAAAGAAAGTTAGCTTCTTCTGGAGTGCCAAAAGAGGAGCAAATGAACATGATTAAAGATCTTGAGAGAAAAGAGACTGAGTTTATGAGGCTTAAAAGGAACAAGATAACTGTGGATGACTTTGAGCTTTTGACTATCATCGGAAGAGGTGCTTTTGGTGAGGTTTGTACAGTACAAAACTGACTGTGCCTTGATTTATATACATATTCTTGCAGCTTGAGCATAAACAACTTAATAAAGATAAATTTTTCCTGGGTCCTTGCTTAATGAGTATGGTACTTCTCATCTTAGAAATAACTTAATCGAACTTACAGGTTCGTTTATGTCGGGAAAGAAAGTCGGGAAATATTTATGCCATGAAGAAGTTAAAGAAATCAGAAATGGTCATGCGAGGACAAGTAAAATTCGTAGCTTATGCTTCTTCTTCTTTTCTTCTTTTCTTTAATGAGTTTGCCTACCTGTCTTTTTCTTATAGGGTTTAATGTACATTTTGCAGGTGGAGCATGTCAGAGCAGAGAGAGACCTGTTGGCTGAGGTAGCAAGCAATTATATTGTGAAGCTGTACTACTCATTTCAGGATGCAGAGTATCTATATCTGATTATGGAATATCTCCCTGGTGGTGATATGATGACCTTGCTCATGAGAGAGGATACATTACGGGAAGATGTCGCCAGATTTTATATAGCTCAAAGTGTCTTGGCCATTGAATCTATACACAGATACAGCTATATTCATAGGTGGCTTTTGAAAATTATCTAACCTGCATGGTTCTGGTGTTAACTGTGATATTTGTATACACTTTGATTGATTTTTTTGTGTTCACTTTTTGCAGGGATATCAAGCCTGACAACCTTCTTTTGGACAAAGATGGGCATATGAAACTCTCTAATCTTTGTTGGAGTATAGAATTCTCCGCTCCCCTTCTTTTGTAGCTTAATCCATTTCTCTGATTCCTTTGTTGGAGTATAGAATTCTCCGCTCCCCTTCTTTTGTAGCTTAATCCATTTCTCTGATTCCATTATATACAAAATGTGACCTAAGCATGCACATAGAGAAATCCAAATAGGGAATACCAAACATGTTATTCTTCATATTGTAGGAGACTGCTTTTCACACATTCACCTCTACTGTCTGTTTATTAATTTGTGTGGCAAGTTGGCGTCAACTGATGAGAGCGCTTTCTGATTCGTTTATCCTTTTTTGAAAGGCATTTTCAACTGTGGGAACACCAGACTATATTGCTCCTGAAGTCCTGCTGAAGAAAGGATATGGCATGGAATGTGATTGGTTAGTCTTTTGTTTGAAAGTCATTATTTTCTAAATGAACTGTTACAACGGTGCATGATACTTGCCTCTGTTGATAGTGCTTTCCATGTTTAAAGCTTGCCTGCGCTGGCAACCACTTGTAGAAGTTGATAAATGTCTTTCATTTGTCATTTTGGCCTCCTAAGCTGCTGTTTATTGTCCTTTGAATTCTTTTTTGTTGTTGTTGTTGTCTTTCAGGTGGTCTTTAGGTGCAATTATGTACGAAATGCTCGTTGGGTATCCTCCTTTTTATGCGGATGACCCTATATCAACCTGCAGAAAGGTATTAATTCTCGCTGTTATCTTCACTATCCCAGCGAGTTTCCTGTGTAAAAAGTATCAGTCAAGCTCATGACATAAAAAAAAAGTATCACTCAAGCTTAAAGAATTTCACTAGCATCCTATTGAACTGAATAAGACCGTTTGTATATAAAAAATGTTAGTGCAAAACGTATATTCCTTTCTTGCCAGTGTTCATGGACTAGGTATACTCCAAAAGGATGGTAATTGACTAATTGTAAACATGCTTTATACTATGTGCTTTTTAGTGAATAGCTTAGGTATTGTTTCTACCAATTTGATTGATATGATTTATTGAATGAAAAGTCTCGTATCTATGAAAGTTCAAGACACAAGTAGGAATGTGTTCGATTCTGTGATCAAAAAGTCTCGTATCTATGAAAGTTCAAGACACAAGTAGGAATGTGTTCGATTCTGTGATCAGATCTTGATTTAAGGGTGTCAAGTTAGCAAAATGCTGATATATTATGTCTAGTCTTTGACAACTATGCTTTGATTTGTTGTTAAATTTACATCTTCAATATCTTTTGTATTAATCTTTGGGGATGCATATAAAAAACTAGTAATTTGTTTATAAGATTCACTGATCATATTCACTAAGTCTTAATTTCTTTTGTTAGATCGTCCATTGGAGAAATCATTTGAAATTTCCTGAGGACGCAAAGTTGTCATCTGAGGCAAAAGATCTTATCTGCAGGTTGCTATGCAACGTTGACCATAGGCTTGGCACTGGAGGAGGAGCCCAGCAAATCAAAGTAAGCATGTTCCATGAGAAGATTTGTACTACTTAAGATAAGCTTTCTCTTTTTTCTTTGTTAACCTGTACCTTAAATTTGCATCAGGATCATCCTTGGTTCAAGAATGTTCTGTGGGAAAAGCTGTATGAAATGGAGGCTGCATACAAACCAGAAGTAAACGACGAGCTAAATGTTCTGTGGGAAAAGCTGTATGAAATGGAGGCTGCATACAAACCAGAAGTAAACGACGAGCTAGGGTGATGGTGAATAGATAGATACCTTCATCATACTGCCTTGTCAAGCAATCATTCGTGTTATGTGAATTGATATATTACATAAGAATTTGTTTGTTTATAATTTTGCCGAAATTTTATATTAATTCGTTCTGTTAGGATCTTAATTGGTGACTGAGTAATTTTTGTATCATATAAGAGGTTTACTGAACTTGTTGATTTTATCTCAGGTGAATTCTCCTGCACCTGAAAGAACTAGATCAGGCCCCTCCAGAAAGGTTAGTGATTACTATTTGTGTATGCATCCACCAGATTTATTTGCAAGAATATGTGAATGGACGATACCCAAAACGGTAGTAACGATGCTGCTGATGTGATAGATATGAGAATTAAGAAAACATCAGCAAATACTGTGTTGAATGACATTTTATATAAAAAAAATTTGGGCAGATTCCCAAGGATTTAAGTTTTGTTGGCTACACATACAAGAACTTTGATGCTGTTAAAGGATTGAGTCATTCACTTGGTAAATTCTTACAAGACCCTACTATAATTAAATCCTTTTCTCCTAGTAAATTAGTAGTGCCTGATGCTACATTTTTTAAATGAACAAGAGACTGAGAAAAAATTAAATCCTTTTCTCCTAGTAAATTAGTAGTGCCTGATGCTACATTTTTTAAATGAACAAGAGACTGAGAAAAATCTGATCTGACTCTTTGGTTTTCCAATTCTGTAGAGATGCCAAGAACTATGTCTCTAGATCGATCGCCAGGTAAATGTTTCGTTTCATCATTGTCGAAAACTCATTATATTCTTCGCTTTACTTCTTACATGTTCGGATGTGAACCAGAGACAAAAATGGGATCATCACTGCCATTAATAAACGGGGAAACAGCAGAGAGAAAAATGGGATCATCAATGGATGATCCGATGATAATATGAAGTAACCAAATACGGTATGTTGTCTTGTCTTCCTTAAGTTTGGGATCTACGCTCAATGCATTAGCAGCGCCGTACAATTTCTGTCTATTAGAAGAAGAAGAAAGAAGATAAAAGAGTATTATTAGAAGGTATCTGAGTAAAAGTCTTGTGTGTTGTATAAAAGCTGCCCAGGTTGGCTGTATTAATGTTGCCTTCTCTTGTGGCAGTTTTAATAAAATGGCCAGCCCTACAACAGGCCCAACAGAAAAGACCCGTAAGATACTAAAAGCGCCAATAGAAATAATTTTTTGTAAAAATGGCCAGCCCTACAACAGGCCCAACAGAAGACACCCTTAGATACTAAAAGCCCAATAGAAATAATGTTTGTAAAAAAGGCCAGCCCTACAACAGGCCCAATAGAAAAGACCCTACTAAAAGCCCAATAGAAATAATATTTGTAAAAATGTCCAGCCTACAACAGACCCAACAGAAAAGACCCGTAAAATACTAAGCCAATAGAAATAATTTTTTGTAAAAATGGCCAGCCCTACAACAGGCCCAACAGAAGACACCCTTAGATACTAAAAGCCCAATAGAAATAATGTTTGTAAAAAAGGCCAGCCCTACAACAGGCCCAATAGAAAAGACCCTACTAAAAGCCCAATAGAAATAATATTTGTAAAAATGTCCAGCCTACAACAGACCCAACAGAAAAGACCCGTAAAATACTAAAAGCCCAATAGAAATAATGTTTGGAAAAATGGCCAGCCCTACAACAGGCCCAACAGAAAAGACCCGTAAGATATTAAAAGCCCAATAGAAATAATGTTTGTAAAAATGGCCAGCCCTACAACAGGCCCAACTGAAAAGACCCTTTAAGATACTAAAAGCCCAATAGAAATAATGTGTCAAAATGGCCAGCCCTACAATAAGCCCAACAGAAAAGACCCTTGAGATACTGAAAGCCCACTAAAAGCCATATTTGAAGACAGTTCGTAACTTCGTATGATAATAATTTTCAGAAGAAACCCAGGCCGGTCAAATCCTAAGGTCCCTGTTTTTGTGCATTCTCTTAAGTCCCATGCTGATCTTAGAAACCCATGCTGATTTACGTTAAGAGACAAACTTCGTCCTTTTATTATAAGTTTTACTGATTTACCATGGCACCATACAACAGAAAAATAATATGTTAACCACTCGACTCAAACTCAACCGAACCTAAAAAGCAATATTTATTGATGTGTAAATCCAAGTTTGAAAAGTGCTTTTGAAATTCCATGTCGCGAAGAAGAAACAACAAAAAGCATCACAGTCACAGATAGTTCAGTTTAGTTCTGGAGATACCTTGAGTTAAAAGAACCTTTTATTTTGAAGAGAGCTTAGCAACGAGTTGTGTGAGATTATCTTCTTTCTTGATACTCTCAACCCAATTAGCATTGATATGTACCCTTTCAATGCTCTGCTTCAATGTTCTTGCCATTGAAGGCTTTGATCTTGTTGCAAAAAACTCCTCCACTTCTTTAGCTTTCTCAAACGACGCAAACTGAGAGAGTCAAACATAAAAGATATATCAAAATGAAGGCCAGCGAGATGAATATTCGATAGCTGTTTCATTATGGGGTAGGAACGAACCGGTGATACGACTGTACTTATGAAGCGTGTTAGTAGAAATCCGGAGCCCCATGTGTTTCCTATATACTCCCACTTTTCTTGTAGCCATTTCCAAGCTACTTCACGTCCTTCCCAGCTTACACCCGAAAGTCCAAAAATTGCATCTTGATTACGCACCTGTATGATTAAGAAACTCAGTATTTCACATTCACTACTTCACAGAGTTGCGAAATATCGATATATACCTCATCAGTTAATATGAAGTTAAGAACATCTTGAACTATAGTGGGGTCTGGTGAAGATGCTAAAGAACCTGTAAACCCACATGGTAAACATTGGTTGAAAGTCAAATTTCTGTTTATTTATTTTCGTGTATCAAACCAAAGTTTAACAGTCAAGTTACCCAAGATTCGTGTCTTCTCTTGGCTAAGGTCTGTTTCTCTATAAACTTTCAGAAGGGACTCGTAACCAGATTTGTCTGAGTTGTTGGCTCTTCGCATTACAGCAACATAAGCAGCCTGCAAACAGCAAAATCCATATAGAAATTAGTAAAAGGTTTGACCGTTCTGGTTTTCAAACAGTCATTGGTTTTTATAGTACGAAACAAACCCTTCTAATGTCAGGAGGTAGAAGTGAAGTGTTCCTATCAGCCAAGAATGCATCAAATCTTCTAACTGCTTCTTTTAGTGTCTCATCATGTCCAAACACAGCAAGTGCAGTTAAGACTTCCCCTCTTAGCATAGAATCTAGATGGCTCTCACCTTGTTTAGGGTCCCAACCAAGTTTCCTGTAAACCCAATAAAGACATTAGTTCTTTTTGAATGTTTGGTACTGATTTCTGTAGATGGTTAAAACAGCTTACCCAGCAGCAAACTTGAAAACGTCGATGAAAAAATGTTTAATGCCAGATGCCAGCTCTTGATTTGCATCTGCTACAATCTTCACAACTTTGTAGCTTATCTGTATGGAGGAAGAGTAAGAGCCAGAAGCGAAAGCATAATTATGGCAGATGGTAAATTAAATAGAAAAAATGCAGATCCTTACAGCAATAAGGTTTGATAGCACGGTATACTCAAGTTCCTCCTTATAAGCGCTAATCAAAGTGATCAAAGAGGCTAGAGATTGCTGACGAGCCATACAAAGTGCAAACGAATCATCCAAAATACCTGCAAAAGAAAAAGTAGAGTATTCATCTCCAAATAAATATCATTATGTCAACCAGAAAGCGAAACTCTGCAAGGGTAAGTTACCATATCTATCAATAGAAGTCAAACTTTTGCTCTCCGTTGCATTTCTGAGTCCAGCTGCTAGACTGTCATCATATTTCACCCTATAGAATCCAGCCTGATCCACATTGATTTTTATCCAAGAACATGTCGCGCTACCATCAGCAATGGAACAGCCCAATAGTTCCTTTAGATCATATGTTCCAGATTTGGATTCAAATAAGAAGTTTTTGCGAGTGTCATATGAACCACAGCACAAGGTTACAGGCACAACCCATTGTCCTTCCCCAGGAGAGCCGCTTGACAAAAAACGAGACTGTAATTTTGAAATGCTTCCCCAGGAGAGCCGCTTGACAAAAAACGAGACTGTAATTTTGAAATGCATAAAGTCAGTCGATCATGACTCATGAGATATCATAATGGGTTTTGAACTATAGTGGCATCTAAAAGGGGGTATAATTAGGACATCTGGCAAGGGATCAAGTCCAAGACCTGCTCAAGCTCCAATTTTCCATCTTTTATTTTGGCGGAGACAACAGGATATCCCATTTGCTTAGTCCACGAACTCATAATCTTGTTCACAGGTTCTCCTGATCCCGTTTCCAAAGCAGACCATAAGTCTTCTGTCTTCGCATTTGAGTAAGCATGTTTTTTAATGTATGCAGCAAGCGACTTCTGCTCAACAAAGCCATACATGTAGGGTAAGACCTAAGAAGTTTTGGAGGCACTAGGAAGCCAACATATTTTACATATATAAGATAAGATAAAAGCTGTGATTATTTTGAAACAGGAGGAAAAGGGCATGAGCCGAACCTGAAAAACTTCAGCACCAAGATAGCTTTGTAGCATGCGGATGACAGATGCACCCTTTCTGTAGCTTATTGCATCAAATATTTCGTCAATTTCAGCAGCATGATTAACCTCCACCTGAGATTTTTTTTGAACTAGTGATAAATAGGTAATAGGGTATCTCTAGATTGACAGTGAACATAAGAAAAGATAACAATAAGCTTGCATGACACCTATATTGAAAGCATTTTTCAGAATTCTGTCCCACTTAATAACATAGATACTTATTTCAGTTACCTCTATTGGGTGAGACTCTTCAAGTCCATCTAGCCTTAGACCCTCAGTAATTGGGTGAGACTCTTCAAGTCCATCTAGCCTTAGACCCTCAGTAGATTCATCTAAAAACTGGGTCCAGATTTTCCATTCAGGGAACAAATTATCAGTGGCCAAGTAGCTGACCTGAAACAGATAACGAATACCAATACATTAACTACAAATCTCAAAATCATTGTTGATTCAAAGATTTAAGTTTGCAATGTACCCAAGTAGCAAAACCCTCATTCAGCCATAGATGAGTCCACCACTCCATAGTGACAAGATTGCCAAACCACTGGTGAGCCAGTTCATGGGCAACAACTGTGGCAACCTAGCATCAGAAATGAATTGCATTAGATAATTGCACAAAAGCACACAAGATGATTTCCTCTAGAGAATAATACAACATGGTTGTCGTACCCTTTGCTTGTTAGAAGCTGCTGAATGTTGCTCATCATACAGAAGAGCTGTTTCACGGTATGTAACTAAACCATAATTCTCCATAGCTCCAGCAGCAAAATCTGGTATTGCAATCATATCCATTTTGGGAAGGGGATATGGCTCAGCAAAGTACCTTTAAGAGTGATTGAAGTTAGGCAACGAGTATGATACAAGTTATGATACAATCTGCAAAAGACTTCCATTATTAAGCATGCACAAAAGTTTTGCCTACGAGGAACCTACTCTTTAAAAAGAACCAATGTCTTGGCAGCAACATGCAAGGCAAATTTCCCTTGGTCGGCTTTGCCCACTTGACAGTATACTCTGACTTTAGTTCCTGAGAAAAAGATAACACTTGATTTAGAGCTTCTACAAATGATCAGAAGGGAGATTATTATGGATAAAACTAATTACCATCAGATGTATGATCCTCCACAAAGTCAAACAAACCAACAACAATTGCTACCAAATAGGTAGACATAATAGGTGTCTCTTGATAAGAGACAATCTTCACATTCCCATTGACTTTCTCCTCCGTGACGGGCATGTTGGAGAGAGCCACCAAATCACTTGGCACTTCTAATGTAATCTTGAAGGTAGCCTGTTTGANTACCCGTGAAATGAAAGTTGCAGACTTACTTGCCCACGAAATTGAAAGTTTGAAGTTCAATTTCATGAGTAAATAAATATGCAACTTTGATTTTATGGAGATTTAGAAAGAGGACAATATATAGTTCGTGGGAAAATATTATGATATGTCAATAGTTTGTGGGTAAATAGTTTATTTTCTTTAGAATATTTGTAAATTATATCATTACAACTAATATTTAACATCTATAATACAATTAAATTAAATCCGCATGGCGCGGGGTATCATCTAATTCTAAATTATTTTTAAATTAGAATCATTATAATATTAATGAAACTCTACGGTTTAAAATCAACATGCATCTTATTGGTTGAAATCAGATTTGAGAATTTCATTTTGAACCCTTAAAAAGTAAGAGATATGATGAAACTACAATATGAATCCAAAAACCATTTGCACATGAATGTTCTTTGTTAATTTTCAATAAATTACAATAGAATTTTTTTTTTTTTTTTTTTTTTTTTTTTTTTTTTTTTTTTTTTTTTTTTTTTTTTTTTGGGTATTTATTGCTGCAACAAAGGCTGTTGCAAGAAGCATGTGACTATATTAATCCATAAGCAAACTTCTCTCCTTTTTCAAAATTTGAATCACTCTTTTGGAATTGATATGATATGTAGTACTAACCAAAAATACTACACCTATTACTAATTAACAAAAGTCTTGTGGTAACTGCTTTTAACATTTAAAGTTGAAATGTTTTGCCGTTTCCTGTCACGGGTCATATTCGGTGCATCTTCTCAAGATTTTTTTCGACTTTTTTTTGAAACCCTAATAAATTTCTTAAATTCAAAATCCACATTCCTTACTTTAAAATTTATGAAGCCCCGATCTCATTTAGTTCTGAGTATGACTTGTTAAGGTCAAATATATCGTCGCACTGTTTGTTTTTTTTGTTCAAATCGTCGCACTGTTATATACTCCATCCGATCACAAATAATTGTCGTTTTACCTGTTACACATTAAAAAAGTGATTAATTTGATATTAATATCCTTATTAACTAAGCATATTTTAATTATTTTATCAATCACTTAAAACCTTTTAGCATTCTACCCAATAAAATCACGAATATTTATTGGGTAGATTTCAATTTTCAAGAAAATTTGGAATAGTTAAATAAATCTCGTAAAACGACAATTAATTTTGATAAATTAAAATACCCCATAACGACAGGCCCGGCCCTTGGGCAATTCACACAATACAAATGTATAGGGCCCCACTTTTTTGGGGGCCCACTACAGTTTATTTTAATTTTTTTTTAATATGTTAATAATTTTTTTACTCTTTTCTTTTCTCGTTTACAGATCCGCTATGTAAAAAAAAACGTG
>CM071721.1:7748989-7760876 GCA_036630335.1 Physaria fendleri | reverse complement strand
AGGTAGCCTGTTTGACAATGTGTCAATATGGATATAAAGACAAAAATCGCCATTTTTATAATCTCATGCAGATAAAAGACAATGCAAAGAAAAAAAAACAAGTGGAAACCTTGCAAGCCGGTTCATCCCAGCATGGAAAGCATCTCCTAGCATCAGCGGGTTCAAACTGGGTCACTGCCATATTCTTCTTTTCACCATTATGTTCATAGGTACTGCACCAAGACAACACAAGATCGTTCTAGAATTAATCTCGACCTATGTAAATTTCTGCTTGTACATAAGATGGAAAACACAATACGTTTACCTCCTGTAGAATCCCTTCATTTTGTCATTTAGCACTCCATTGAACCCTAGCTTCAGAACTCCCACTCCATGGGGAAGAATCTCACCAAACTCAAGCACCAGAATCTCATCCTCCTCAAACAGGGAAACTTTGGAAGCTGCAAGCGCCTGCTTAACAAAATAGTACTGCTTCATCAGCTCAAATCTCTTTAGTATCATAAATGAAACATAAGAAGCAACAAAATTAACTGTTGCTTATTCAACGTCTACATGGTCAACGAAATTTAGAGCCATAAAATCAATTAATGCTCGATTCAAATGTCAAAAGATGCCATACAACCCAATTTTCGATAAGGACAATGAACTGTTAGTGTTTACTTTTACTATAACACACTCGAACAAAATAGATCTGGTAATTACATCTGTAGTTAATTTACCACTGAAATCAAAATCATAAATCACAACCAAATACTCAAATCGAGAACCTAATCATGAAAACAAATATACCCGTGGCGCTAATTCCTCAACGACCATAGCATCAAAAACGTTTCGCCACACTATTGAAATCCGAAATCACATCAACACAAAGGAAACGCGATAGAGAAAATAGCTAAAATACCTTAGAGGATGAACGAGGAGTGAAGGAAACGAGAAAATAGCTAAAATACCTTAGAGGATGAACGAGGAGTGAAGGAAACCGAAGCATCGTTGACGGAGAGATCAGCAGCATTTAGAACGATGAAACGAGTATCCGCGACGATATCAAGGTCGATAGATACTGTTCCGGTGAAAGTACAGGCGACGAGATCGGGATTGAGACGGAGATCGTAGCGCTTGGGAACGGCGAATTTGGGTAAACGTGGCTGACCTTTGAACTGATCCATTTTCTAAAGACCTTGAAATGTTTATTTTTTTCGCTATGGAACCTTAATATATAGAATAAAGGAAATGTTATACGTTACGCCACGTAATAATGATTAGTCATTAATTAAATCAAAGATTTATAAACATTCGATTTATAAATTTTTCTAAGCATATAGTCAAATTTAACTATGACTAGGGTTTAGCCTGGTTAAACGACGTCGTCGTCAGGGTTTGGTGCTTGAGCTGTGGTTTCCGAGTCTGAGACAGAGACTTCAAATCTCAGAGAATCTGAGGTTTTACAGGTATAGTGAAGCTGTGAAGGTGATAGATATATCAGAAGATCTTTCTTTTTCCAATTTAACTCTTGCCGATCAAATCATAGGAGTAACTTCAATTTTTTTTCTTTCAGATCCGTTCTATTTTGGTATTGATGTTTGAGTAATCTCTATTTGATTCTTTATGCGTTTTAGGATTCATATCCCTCTTTTGTTTAAGTCTTTCTTAGGTTGATTGGATCATGTTTCTCTTTAGGCAATCTTGATATATGTTCCTCCATTATAGGTGTTCTTCTACTTCTGGTGTTTATTCTCTGTTTAGAGACAACATATGATTCATTATCTTGCAAGGGGTAATTCACAACATATTTTTTTGTGAACTATAGATGGATTTTTAGAGTTGCTAAGCTAAGAGGTTACTAGTGATTGGAACAATGGGATTATTGAAGAAAAAGGATTCAACTTCTGCTCATTCCTCTACTTCACTATGTGCTGATTTGCGAAATGCTTACCACAATTGCTTCAATTTGCGAAATGCTTACCACAATTGCTTCAATAAGTGAGTTTTGTTTCTTCCCTTTAACATTTGGTTGGTGTAAAGGCTGAAAATTGTATCCTTTTTTCTCGAAAATCCGCAGGTGGTACTCGGACAAGTTTGTTAAAGGGCAATGGGATAAAGAAGAGTGTGTTGATGAGTGGAAAAAGTATAGAGACTGTCTCTCGGTAACTCCCTTTAGCTGTATTCATGTTTCCTGTGATCTTTACCATATAACAAAGTTCTCTTTCTGAGTTTTGTTTTCGGTTTTCATGTATTAAAACAGGAGAATTTAGATGGTAAGCTTCTTACTCGCATGTTGGAGGTTGATGGTGAACACAATCCAACAAAGCAAACTGATTCAAAAGAGTCAAGTTGAGTAGATTAAGCAAAAGTAATGAGTACAAATCAAAGTAGAATGAGAGAATGTTGTATCTTTATTCAGAAGCATAAAAGAAATAAAGAAAATTGATCATTTCTTCTTGAAGAGGAAGTGTGAAACCATCCATTCTTCTCCATTGTTGTATCCAAAAAGCTCAGCAACTGCGATGAAGAAGGTTCTCCAGTAAACCATCCATTTGACTGATTCTTCCTTACCATAAGTTAGTTCCATTATCTCTTTTATTGCTACTTTCTCCTTGTCCATTCTTTTGAGCCATTCTTCACTGCAAAAATGTTACATTACATATATCACAAGATGGATCCTATTCTTCTTCTTGCTTGTGACAACAATTTTTGGAGTTTGTACCTTGTTTTTGCGTAGTGATTCCCATTTATGAGCCAATGATCCACAATCGAAACATCCTCCTGAACAACATATGTGTATATATTAGCCTGAGCATTTGTTTATACTCGTCACAGAGTAGTCATATATCAAGCTTTTTAACTGTTATTCGAAAGTAGCAAGTCTCTACCCGGTTTTTCATCTCGTACACATTACTCGTTACCTGTTATCTATTACACGTAAAGTATGCGTATGAGTGTGTCAAGTTGCAAGGTTATCTTACTTGGAAATAGAGGAGAAGATTAGCTGAAGGCATTGTTCCTCCGCTGAAGAAGTATCTTGTGATCCAGTCATCATCATTCACATCCTATAGTGAATCAACAGAAGGCATTGTTCCTCCGCTGAAGAAGTATCTTGTGATCCAGTCATCATCATTCACATCCTATAGTGAATCAACACAATCTCAATATTACAACAATGGCAAGACAATATGTTTACGTAACTAATTGGACAATAAGCTATGAACTTAGACGTACATACCTCAAAGTGGTAAGCAAATGTCTTATGACAGAAATAGTGAACAAACAGAAGACTATCTTCTTTCATCCACTTTCCTATCTTCTTCAGAAGCTCTCCATAGTTTTTCATATGCTGAAAATCACAATACCAAATACAAAAACCAAAGCTAAGACAAATATTTGGTCTTTAACAAACATGAAAAACTTAAAAAACAATCCAAACCTCGAACATTTCGATGGAGAATATTCGATCATACATTCCTTCATGCTCGAAAGTGCTAATATCCGCAACAATTATTTCGACATTCTGAAGGCCAAGTTTGCTTCACACGTGAACATATAGAGAACCCATCTTAGACTAAGTTAAGTTCTACTTATACCAACATAAACTAGAAGCTGAGAAACTTTCATTACCTGCATTTCTCATCGATAAAAGCTTTCTGTGTTTTTGAGTTACAAATCCCAGTTAACTTGCAGTTACTGTACTTGCGTGCAATGTACAGACACAAAGATCCCCAGCCACATCCAACATCAAGAACACTTTGTCCATCTTGAAACTTTCATTACCTGCATTTCTCATCGATAAAAGCTTTCTGTGTTTTTGAGTTACAAATCCCAGTTAACTTGCAGTTACTGTACTTGCGTGCAATGTACAGACACAAAGATCCCCAGCCACATCCAACATCAAGAACACTTTGTCCATCTTCCACTTTAGCTCTTTCACGAGTTGCATCTCCGCCGTGGGTTTATAACCAGAACGGAGTGTTTCGGCGAGAAGTTGCCGCGCCAGCTGCCTGATGTCATCATCCGGTAACTGATTCTTCTCCAACAATGTCAAACCAACCTTCACTGATGCATCAGTAATCATCTCCATCACTCTCTCTTTCTCTCTAAGACTCTTCCTTTTTTGTTTTCCTATCTGGAAACGTTGAATTACTTCAAACATAAATAGACACTGATGTGAAGAAGACAAATCTTGGATATTTTCTTTGTAACAGTACTTAAAAATAGAAAATAAACATGTGCTTAATTCACGTTTTTTTTCCTTTTGGAAAATTACTTTTTACTCTATATTTTCTACATTACATTATTATCTTTGTCTGTGGTACTACATTTTGAAATCACATGTCTCATTTCACTATTTTGTGGCCCATCCACAGAACACCATTATTGGAGAGTTCATTGAGATATGTGGACAAGAGTTCTCTTCTGTACACAAACATATCACATGTCTAAACAGTGTATTATTAAATTATTTTCTGACCCATCCACAGAAAACATTATTGGAGAATCCATCGAAATATGTGGACAAGAGTTCTCTTCTGTACACAAACATATACATATAACAAATATATATTTACAGAGTTCCATTATTTGAGGTATCTTTCTTGTCTTCTTCTTCGTTTCCCGGGTATACTCCCACACTATCTTCTTGATCTTATTATCCTCCAAGTTATAGAGAAGTAATAATACAGAGTTCTTTCTTCTTGATCTTATTATCCTCCAAGTTATAGAGAAGTAATAATACAGAGTTCTTGGAAAATATCTCATTCTGTCTTCTCAATCAGCTTTATACCATATGCTTGCAATATATCCAAAGCTGTGCACAAACCCCAAACCCAATGAGATGATCTTGTTCATCTGAAAACACATCACTAATGTAGAATCAAAGTTACCTGGTAAATAGACCTCTGGTTCAAGAGGCCTTAAGACTCCTTGTGTCTTGATCTTGTCTTCAATTAACAGCTGCAACATTCAACATCACAATCATACGCTTAGTTTTTAAAACTTTTTTAAGAGAGTGGCAAAAGTGGTGATCAGTTTCAAGGACCAGAGCTCCAATGGCTGCAGGGATCCCAACAGTCTTGGCCATAGCTGTGATTGTCTTTCCGTTCTTGACGTCTCCAAATTCCAAAAGAGTCGCAAAGTGCTTTTCTATACGTTTTGTTTCAGGGAATTCAACTTCTACTTCGTGATGTAGAAGCACCATGTCCTGAAAACATCATTTTATGTCAGCAAGTAACATCAAGTGCAAGAGAAAAAAACTCCATGCTTTCAAATAAAACAAAGACCTGCTCATTTCCAGAATAAGATAGAAGAGAAAAAAACTCCATGCTTTCAAATAAAACAAAGACCTGCTCATTTCCAGAATAAGATAGTTTCTCTTCCATTAGGTAGCAAGTTGCATCAAATGTGCTTTTACACAGTGATGGTATCTCCCTCTCTTCGTTGTACCCCAAGAATCTAAAAGACATCACAAAAGAATCAGGGTTAGGTGTCGTATAAGACATATTTTCTGTCTTACCATCAACATTTATTATGTCTCCGTTGCTTTTGTATTTGGCAGGGTTACGGCCAGCTCGAATTGCTCCAGCAGGATTCCAGCTGAAAATATCGAGATGTAATTGAGTAAGCGAGATTCTAAAACGATATCGAAACGAGGACACAAAGGAAAATCTTTCACTGCAGGACTAGAGCACCTAAATTTATATGCTAATGGATTATTTGCTGCAGCAGGAGAGGGAAGTCCTCCACAGTAAGAGGTGAAAGACTTCACTTTTCCCTTTTTGATATGAGCCTCGTTGATCATTTTCATCGCCATCATGTGATCTGAAAGATTCATTATAAGGTCCACCTTCTCAGTTATCCAGGAAATAGTTTGAAGATAAATGCGAAAAGATAATCTTGAAATACTATCCTGTGAGATATCATACCGATTCCAGGGGAAGATAATCTTGAAATACTATCCTGTGAGATATCATACCGATTCCAGGGTCTAATCCCATTTCACCAAGAATAGTTATCCCAGCACTCTTAGCCTTCTCATGTAACATGGAAGTTTCATCATCAACGTAGCTAGCAGTGACAAGATGCTTCTTCAACTGAGTGAATCACAAAGAAGACGAAGAGGCATTTAGGATCCAGAAATTACGGAAAGAATGTGTTATATGAGCGGGAATATAACCTCTATATCGAATAGCATTCAAAAATTTCATAACTTCCCTCGAGAAACTCATCATTTTGTGTCTGTTACATGTTGGTCTAATGTTTGAGAGGAGGAGTGTGTACCTCAATGCATTTCGTTGCTACAACAGCATGACAACTTGCAGGTAATAAACTTAGGACAACATCAACCTGCGCAGCACAATGAAATAACAATATAAGATACGGGTTTGAGCTATGGAGTTTGGAGTAAAGGTAATCTAAGAACAGATAAAAGAAAGTACCTGAGAAATATACTTATGGAGGTTGTCACTATCAGATACATCTAGCTGAACTGCTTCTACATCTAAAATACCTTCAACCGTCTGCGGAAAATTTCATCATCAGTAAAACATGAAAAGATTGATAGTTCAGCTTATCATATATTCTGAATCTTCTGTAAAATCTTTGTCGCGTACCTCTTTGGCATCCTTAAGATACAAAGATGCTACAATTACATGAACATCTGTTTGTTCTTTAGAATCTGCTCCAAAATAAGTTTTGTACCATTGCTGTGTCGAAATGGTTCTTACTGAAGCTAAGAGCTCAGCAGCAGGGCGACATACACGTCCAGCACCAAGAATCAAAACACCTGCTTTCTTAGTCATTTCAAGATTCTCTTTTACCTCACTTTCTTGCTGCTGCTTTCTTAGTCATTTCAAGATTCTCTTTTACCTCACTTTCTTGCTGTACTTTTCCGATCTTCAGTGAGATCTTATCTACTTCTCTATGTGAAGATATATAATCTTCATCTGGATTAGCTAATCGAGTTAATGAATCAATGATTTGATCCAGTACTCTTCTATCTTCTGCACCAACCTACGCAATATAATTAAAGAAGTACCTTTAGAAAGAAATGGGACCACAATCTCACAATCTTTTGTCTTTTAGTTTGATAACTTGTTCTAAAAACTTACGACACTTGGAGAAAAGGAAAATTATATCGAGAGCTTCGTTAATCAAAAACTTATCAAATAGGTGTCCGCTTAAAGATACCTACAAATGATTGTCTCAATCAAAATCATTACAAAAAGCTGAGATGAAACACATCTCCAAAACGTAACAATCTTTGGTCAAGAAACTTGATAAAGATACGAATATCTCATGAACCATAGACCTTACCAATATGTTGTATGTTCTCTGGTTGGAAGTCCCATTGGTGATGTTATCTTGTGCCTCTCTACAGTTAAAGTGGGTAAATATGAAATCATAGTCTAGAGAAGAGTCATACAATGTTAAAGTGGGTAAATATGAAATCATAGTCTAGAGAAGAGTCATACAATCATTTCATTAAAGGTTGAAGCAGAACATACTCTGGATTTGACTTCCTCATACGTGGAATATACTCATACAAAGGTGTCAACTCTCCTCTATAACTTATGCAAGCCCTCTTCAGATGTGCTGGTAGATCAGCAATTTCTGTCATCGAGGCCAAACTACCTACAAATTCAGAAAGGATATCTCCAAAATGCTTGGATGCCTTTTTCAGGACACAAGAACTCCAAATCAGTAATATGTTTATATCTCCAAAATGCTTGGATGCCTTTTTCAGGACACAAGAACTCCAAATCAGTAATATGTTTTAAATTGTAGAATCAGTCCAAGTACTAATACTTAATCTTCATACCTCCTTTGCAAATTCTGTGGGTAGAATGTCGATGGCCATGCATAATACGCCATCCCCATCCATGTCATCATAGTATGAATTGTTTGAAGGATTAAACCTAAAGATAGTAATCAGCCCAAGGAGTTTCATCATATAGTAACCATAGAAGACTGAAAAGAGATGCTCTTGCAAAGTACCTAAAGAAAGGGGAATCTATTAAAGTAGCTCGGTTAACAAATTCAATGGAGCCACCAATATCACATGTTATATCACATATTCCAACTAGTGGACATCGTTTTGTTGTTAAATCTTGAAGCTTAGCTCGGTTAACAAATTCAATGGAGCCACCAATATCACATGTTATATCACATATTCCAACTAGTGGACATCGTTTTGTTGTTAAATCTTGAAGCTGCTTGATGCTCAGTAGACGGGGAAATCTCTTTTCCCAGTACATACAATTCACTGCAAGGAAAACCATATTTTACATGCTGGAAAAATTGGGATGTTCATAGCAATGGTGAAGTAAAACAGAGATAGGATATACCGAGAACAGAAGTATAGGGGAATATCTTTTTGTGGAAAACTGGATTGTAGTGCTCTGGATGTGCATAATAGTCTGCCTAAACATCAGAAGCTTGAAGGGTTAATAGCTGTTTTACTATAAGCAGTTAAACAAACACTCACAGCCATGGAGGTGTTACTTTGTCGAAAGACTACACTTACGTTTACAAATAGTTCAGGAAGTTTGCTTGGTTCAACAAAAGTGTGAGGAAGAAGCTTGAAAATTTCTTGTGCCCCGAGAGAAACTGCAGAGAAAATCAAATGAAATGAAACAGCCATGGGCTGAGAGGTGCCGTAGGGCATAAAGACCTTGCAGTATTACCATTTCCTGTTCCGGTGAAGACAAATACAAGAGGGCAGATTCCTAATGGCAGTCCCTGGCTTGCAATTTCTTCACCTACTGAAATCACAGCAGCTTTTGCTGCAGCCAATGAAGAATACATATAGGATGAACCGAGCGAGAGGAAAGGCGTTGAGTATCCTAGACTTAGATATCCTGCATCAAACATGGAAAATTACATTTCATCAATCCAAGAAAAAACTTCCAGATCAACTTAATCTGCACAGAAACATGGTAACAAAAGCTTACGCTGTCCCAGTCCATGTAAGAAGTCAACAAGACCAGCTCTCCCTGCATATTTACCAAATGCCAATAATCTTTTGCCATGATCCCCAACGATGAGCTCATAATCACACAAAGTTACGCCCTCAGAAAGAATCTGCATTTATACCAGCATTTCAACAATCTTCAATATGTCTCAAAGTTACTAAATAAAGGAATCATAAAAAGTGTCTTACTTTATCCAACAAAGGCATGTTTTCTTTTTGTGCCTTATGAGTATGTGAAAAGAAAGCATATGCGCGCTCTGGAAGAATCATTTCTAGCTGCAAATAGAATCAACCCACAAAGCCAAATCTCATAAGCAGAGATACAAAAATGATTCTTTTTCAAAGATTCCTTTTTTAATGCATCTCCCATACCTCAGGCTGTTTGATTCCGAGTATAAGCCCACACTCAGACAAATCATGAGAAATTTCACATCCGACATCTTCATACAACGCATCATGGTGTATACGCTTAGCAGATGGCTGAACCACAATGCGAGAAACACCGGTTTTGTCTTTGCCACCGTGTAAGAGTCGAGCACAATGTGATGGCGTCAAGGGCGTTCGTCTCTCCCATTTGTTCACTGTTTCAGCTAAAATCCCAACAACTCCATTCCCCAATCTCTTCTCCTTACCGCCACTTGAATTCATCTTTCATGTAAATCTTATAGTCTCTTCCATTCCCCAATCTCTTCTCCTTACCGCCACTTGAATTCATCTTTCATGTAAATCTTATAGTCTCTACAGTCTAAAAGAAAATCCCTATCACAATCATTTCATATGTCGACCTTGGTCAGAAAAACATTTAAAAAAAGCCAAACTTTTTGACAAATTTACCAAAAAAAATTCTTGAGATCTTCTCTATGATTGATTTCGAACACCATTAAGTAACAAATTGGGAACAAAAAATTGAAATTTAGGGCAAATAATTGATACCGAACAAAGAAGAGAAGATCAAAACATAATTTCGAAACCAAAAGCTGTCAACTTTCATCCACGAGAAGGGAAATTATGCAAGAAGAAATCAAAATGTTACCCGATGAGAGGTTTATCATGCAATGCCTGTGACCTATTTTGTGGAAAATAAAATAATCAATGAAGAATATATAATGTGATAGACAAAATAAGTAAATAATGAAATCAAAATCGAAGAAAAAAAGGAGTACTGTTTAAAGAAAGAATCCATTCCCCAATCTCTTCTCCTTACCGCCACTTGAATTCATCTTTCATGTAAATCTTATAGTCTCTACAGTCTAAAAGAAAATCCCTATCACAATCATTTCATATGTCGACCTTGGTCAGAAAAACATTTAAAAAAAGCCAAACTTTTTGACAAATTTACCAAAAAAAATTCTTGAGATCTTCTCTATGATTGATTTCGAACACCATTAAGTAACAAATTGGGAACAAAAAATTGAAATTTAGGGCAAATAATTGATACCGAACAAAGAAGAGAAGATCAAAACATAATTTCGAAACCAAAAGCTGTCAACTTTCATCCACGAGAAGGGAAATTATGCAAGAAGAAATCAAAATGTTACCCGATGAGAGGTTTATCATGCAATGCCTGTGACCTATTTTGTGGAAAATAAAATAATCAATGAAGAATATATAATGTGATAGACAAAATAAGTAAATAATGAAATCAAAATCGAAGAAAAAAAGGAGTACTGTTTAAAGAAAGAAAACTTAGCTGCTTTTTTCAAGATGACGACGCTTACTGTATTTCGTGTTCTCTACGTCATTCAGTTTTTAGCTGCTTTTTTCAAGATGACGACGCTTACTGTATTTCGTGTTCTCTACGTCATTCAGTTTTTTGCATAATTATATATTGCGGGTTAGTCATGGGCTATTTGACCACAATAAAAAATATTCAGTATCATACAGGACTTGAAGAAATCCCCTTCAGGCTAAAAATAGATCAAGAACAGTTAGACTCAAGTAGGACCTGTTCACATCAAAAAGGGAGAGGCAAGAGATCAATTAGTAAAGAAAAGTTAGGTATTTGATATGAAAGAAGCAATACTCACATGTTAGAAGAATGCAATTTCAAGATGATCAAGTTAGGTATTTGATAGTGCACGTCAACTCAAAGAGAGGTAAACAGACCCACCAAACAAGGAAAAGACTTTTTAATAATGAACTTCAGAACCACATTGCTGTTAATGTAGGGTCCGTGGACTTTGTTATCTCGTGCGATAAGAAAAGATGAAAGACGACTCGAGAATTGGTTACCTAATTCACACTGCATTTAGCGGAAGTGGAGGCTCCTGTCACTACAACGTAATTCCCAGTGATGGGAAAACATCTCCGACGTGATTATAACAAATTTCTCAAGCCTAAAACGTATATGACTTGCACAATTTGGGTACCGCACATGTGCTTAAGAATCATAAGAGACTAAGCACATGTGCTGAAAGAACAGGGTTTTAGCTTTCAACAACACTTTAAATACCTTTTCATATAACACTTACAAGCCGATCTGATCCTCGTGTATTCACTTAAGAACCATTAATAATAACAATCAGAAACTAAAACCCTCAATAAATACAGAAAAAATAAAATCAAAATACAGAAAGCGTTGGTGTTCGAAAATCTTATCTTGGACCCGAAGGGTATTCATTTTCGATCTGAGAAGTTGAATCGCCAATGATCCAGCCAGAGACAGCTGGATGATGTGTTGGGTAATTGAAATCTTGTCTGAACAATTCTTCCTTTTGCCACTCTTCCCATCTCTCAGCTAAACCATCTCCTTCAAGCATTCTTACAACTTCCGACATTTTCGGTCTTTCCGTTGGTGAACTCTGAGTGCAGAGCAGTGCCACTTGGATTAGCTGCTCCACCTCTTCGTCTATGTAATTACCTTGAAGATCTACATCTACTAGTGTTTCCAATTTCTTTTCTTTCAATAACCCTTTCACCTGTTGAATA
>CM071721.1:7701721-7712595 GCA_036630335.1 Physaria fendleri | reverse complement strand
TAAAACTGAATTGCATGTGGTTGATCAAGTTAGGATTGCTTTTACCATAGGAAAGTATAGTGATGAAATTATATGTGATGTTGTGCCTATGCAAGCTAGTCATATACTTCTTGGTAGACCTTGGCAATTTGATAGGGAGGAGGGTACTCAGTTCAGCTCCGGTCCTAGATGAGGAGATAGCTCAACGCGAAAACATCTTTCATACAAGATGTACAGTAAGTGGCAAGGTTTGCAGTATTATTGTTGATGGAAAACATCTTTCATACAAGATGTACAGTAAGTGGCAAGGTTTGCAGTATTATTGTTGATGGTAGTTCTTGCACCAATGTTGCTAGTACTTACTTGGTTGAAAAGCTGAATCTTCCTTTGACTAAGCATCCTAAACCATATAGACTTAGGTGGTTCAAATGATAAAACCGAATTGCATGTTGTTGATCAGGTTAGGATTGCATTTACTATAAGAAAGTATAGTGATGAGGTTTTATGTGATGTTGTTCCTATGCAAGCTAGTCATTTACTTCTTGGTAGACCTTGGCAGTTTGATAGGGAAGCTATTCATAATGGTAGGACCAATCAGTATACTATTGTGCATGATAAGAAGAAGTTTATTTTAGCTCCTCTATTGCCTTTGCAAGCTCATGAATTACAAGTAGCTATGTCTAAGAACAAGGTAGCAGCTAAGAGTAACTTTCTTATCAATTTTAGTGATGTGAACAAGGTAGCAGCTAAGAGTAACTTTCTTATCAATTTTAGTGATGTTAGGAAGACTATGCGTGATGATGCTTTGCCTGTTGTACTTATGATATTTCGAGAATTTTTGAATGCAGGTACTACTGTTGAGCTTCTTAAAGCTATCACTGAGGTGTTGGATAGGTTTCAGGATGTGTTCATGGCAGAGATACCTGCAGGGTTACCACCACAGAGAGGAATAGAGCATCAGATTGATTTTGTTCCGGGAACTAAGTTGCCTAACCGACTCGCCTATAGGATAAAACTTATAGAGGCCCAAGAGTGCGAGAGACAAGTTAGAGATCTTATGGCTAAGGGTTAAGTTTGAGTCCTTGTGCAGTTCCAGTTTTGCTAGTGCCTAAGAAGGATGGGACATGGAGGATGTGTGTAGATTGTCGGGCTATCAACAATATTACTATCAAGTACCGACATCCTATTCCACGCCTTGATGATATGTTGGCTGAGTTGAGTGGGGTCACCGTGTTCTCCAAGATAGATTTGAAGAGTGGTTATCATCAAATAAGGATGAGAGAAGGTGAAGAGTGGAAGACCGCATTCAAGACCAAGCAAGGCTTGTATGAATGGCTTGTTTATGCCATTTGGGTTGTCTAATGCTCTGATGCGTCTAGTGTTGAGCCCGAGCGAATTTATACAATTCGGTCGAACTTTGGGTTGACTGCTTAAACGCACGTGAGTTTCACCCAAGAGGACCTTTGGGAGTTTAACCCAGTTAATACCGCAAGTGCACAGTTAAATCGCTCGTAGTATAAGTCGGGATCGATCCTCAGGGAACTAGGTTACTTTTTAGCGATCTAAAAATCTAACTCGATCTAGGACATGGGGTAGGGGTGTTGTGGTTTGTTTAAGAGGTTTGTTGCATAAGATAATTTGAATAAAATTTAATTTAACAAATAGAAACACCTAGGGTATCGAATTTCCAGGGACCTAGGATCTGTGGTTATGTTGACTATTCAGGGTTTAATTATCGCACATATCTTGAACTCAAATACGGATATTGACTACGCCGTGGTGTTCGGTCATACCCGTCATACCCTAGAGGTTGCAGGGTTGAGACCAGGGACTGCCACACTGTCTAACCTCCCCCATAGGGAGCATTATCACGCTCAGATCTGATATGTTCACAACCTTATTTCAACAGCACTTTCGTCGCCAAAGTTCAGTTGCTCGTTTATAACGGTTCAGGGAACCATAACTCTGCTAAGAGTCCATAATTAACCCTAGATTCAGTATCTGGGTGATCAACCAGATCCAGCATTATGACTGGTTATAGACAGAGATCCACTTTTGA
Source organism: Physaria fendleri (assembly GCA_036630335.1). NCBI lineage: Eukaryota > Viridiplantae > Streptophyta > Magnoliopsida > Brassicales > Brassicaceae > Physaria > Physaria fendleri. The sequence goes on along the minus strand of CM071721.1, from coordinate 7,710,557 downwards.
AAGCCCTCTTTGCAATATTCCCACAGCCCACTAGGTATTCCCTTGAGAATCCTGACCCCGATGCCTCTGCTAGGAGACTACTCACTCATAGGGATTGAAACCCTACGAGGAAGCATCTTCCTTATCCCTAGAGGCTAAACTACTTAGAACTTTATCTAAAACTATTTATTTCGTGAGAACTGGATGATTTACAAGGGTTCAGAAAGCCTTTATTTATAGCAGAGAGGAGAAATTCAAGATCCTTCCTAGGGTTCCTAGCACCCGAGTGAATTTAATATAATTCGGTCGGGCTCACAAAGCACATTCTAAATTCTATACTCTTCTCGTGCTTATCCTCTTCGAGCGAGTATGTACGCCCTAGACCTAGCTTCGAGATGTGCCGTCATTGTCAGAGCCAGAGCCTTTATTTATAGCAGAGAGGAGAAATTCAAGATCCTTCCTAGGGTTCCTAGCACCCGAGTGAATTTAATATAATTCGGTCGGGCTCACAAAGCACATTCTAAATTCTATACTCTTCTCGTGCTTATCCTCTTCGAGCGAGTATGTACGCCCTAGACCTAGCTTCGAGATGTGCCGTCATTGTCAGAGCCAGACCAAATCATAAGAAAACGCTCGATCTCTTGATGCTTCTAGAAACTTTTTGCTTGATCCGCAAGTAAGCAATTTACCCGTTGAAGCTAGAATAGGGCCCGACCGAATCATTAAGGCTCGAGCGAATTATAAGTGCTTCTTGGAATCCTTTTGAAATCTTCAGAAATTTTCTAATCCGGTTGCGTTCAGCACACTTAAGCCACCGAAATACATCCTTGGTTCTTTGAGTGGTTGATTCTGCTTTTTTCTCTCTTTCCAGAACATTGGCTATTCCTTGCATTTTATCTGAAAGTTCTGTTTAAATAATAAAAAGAGAACAAAAGAACTCTGGAAATTGCGATAAATATAGTAAGAAAACGGTGAAAATGTCAGTATATCAAATCCCCCCCCCCGACTTGAACCTTTTCTTCTCCTCTCTGAAAGTTCTGTTTAAATAATAAAAAGAGAACAAAAGAACTCTGGAAATTGCGATAAATATAGTAAGAAAACGGTGAAAATGTCAGTATATCAAATCCCCCCCCCCGACTTGAACCTTTTCTTCTCCTCAAGCAAGAATAGCTTATACCAGAGTTGTTTTTTTTGGTCAAGATTAGACATACCTTCAGTAAATCACTCATAACTTCCAAAATATAGATCAAATTGATTTGATTCCACTTGGAGATTAAAGCTGACTCTTCTATCTTTCCAATGATATATCATAAGCCTCATTTATAGTTCGGGAAGTGGTTCAAATTTGGAGATTTTTGGAGTGGTCTGACAAGGAAGCTGTGTAACATAGGAAGCCGCGTAACATCCGTTTTTGAGGTGGTGGAACATCAACCGGCCGCTGAAGATAGGGTCAGGGCGCGGTTGGGCTCTCTGTGATTTTGGTCTCAGAGGCTCAACCGGCTTCTGCGGTGAGTCACTGCCCGGTTGGTTTTCTGTAATTCTCCACTGCATTCTGCTAGCTTCTGCGCTGAGGTACCTCCAGTAAATTGGCCATAACTCCTAGACCGTAGTTTCGATTGACGTGATTCTTGTTGGAGGTGAAATCTAACTCAATTATCTTTCTAATGATATGTAGAAAACTTCATTTGGCATTAGGTAACCTCTTAATCTGATGCAATCTTTAGGATGCATTGACTGGATCCTTGCTCGATGTTCTTTATTTGTGCTAATTGTGAGCTTTCTTACTTCCTACGACCTTCAATATCTTCAATAAGCTTTGAATATCTTTGAATAACTCCTAGGAATCAATGAAGATGAATGTTTGATTGAAAAACACTGATGAGAGTCGGCGGGTCAACCGGCCGAGAGAAAACGATTGTTTTGAGGTGCTTTTCGCTTGTTTCGTCTCTCCGAGGGTGTTGAGTCCAAATAGTCACGAATTGACCTGAAATGACTCTAAACCAACGTTTTGTATTTCGAAAGGCCTATGATAATGGGTTGAAAACCGGCGAAATTTGAGGCCTATCAATGTCCTTTCTAGACAATTTTTGATTTCTCCGTCGTTGTAGTCCGTAGTCAAGGTTGCATCAACCTAGATTGATGTGCCCTTGTGTCCATCCTTAGCGTCGACTCGCACTGGTGGACCAAAACTGATTCTAACGTGGAATTGATGGACAATTCTAAGTATGTTTAGATCGTGTAAAATCCGAGAATGAAACGGTATTGATTCTGGATATGCTGGAATTGTGAACTATGACAGCTATCGTAATTAAAGCTCTTTGTATCACGCCGAAGCAAGATGCCTAGGTTTAAGATGATTTATAATATTTATAAAAAATAAAGTTCTATTAATTAAAATTACTTTTTCAAGAATCAAAATTATTATAATATTTATAAAAAATAAAGTTCTATTAATTAAAAATTACTTTTTCAAGAATCAAAATTATTATAATTTTTATAAGTTTCAACTATATTATTTATTAATTAAAATTATTAGTTATAAATCTGCACTTCAGTGGTTTAATAATTTAGTTAATTAATAGAACTTGTACCATGGGACACAAATATCTTGTTATATACCGTAAGCCAAATGCTTTAGTAGATAATTTTTTAATAATAAGTGCAATTAACTATGAAATGTTTATGTGATGTATAATATTTGTATTAACTTGAATATTATTTTTAAAATAGGCAAACACTTTATAAGACAATATGAAAGATTTAGAAAATTTATAATATGATAAAAGGATTCATCTATTAAATATAACATATTTGATAATTATATTAAAATTTCTAGATCTTTCGTATTTTTATATTCAGTTGTAATTTTACTATAATTAGGTGATTGTTTACACCATATTTAAAATTTTTAATTAAAATAGATAATAATATAAATTAATATAATATTTTCTTAATGATATTGTTTATAATTAATTTAGATAAGATTTTGATATGAATATCCTTAAAATAAAAATAAAATAAACTTTTAAATAAAATAATTCTAATTTTTATCCAAACTTAATATTTACATATAATTATTGTTATTTAAAATTATGGGAAAAAAATTAATTTCTAGATAAATATGGTCTAAATATAATGTTTATCCATAATTCATTTGATAAAAATTATCTACAATTATTATTATCTTAAAATTGTAAAAACTAATGTTTTAATTTTAGATTAAACTACTTATTAATAATCTCAATATTTTTTTTATATTTTATAATTATTAATCATCTAAAATTATAAAAATAATAAATTTAATTATTGATGATACTTATTTTTTTTTAGTTTTGTTTGTTATATATTTATATAGAATCCCCATGTTTTAATAGATAACATTTTCATAATTATTGTAGTCAAAAGATGAGCTGGTTTTGTGATACAACATAATATCTATATTAAAAACTTGAATGTTATTTTAAATTAGACAAATACAGTTGTAATTATATTGCCTTTTCATATAATAATTTAAATAATATTTATAAAATAGTCAAAGTAGTAATTACATTATTGTTTCTTATAATCTAAATAAAGTGTGCTCCTGTCCAAACATTGTAATATATATATATAAGCAATAAGATTTGTCTTTGAGGAAAATAAACTGATACAAAATGTCTACAGAAACAATAATGGTTCTTGCATTAAGTCTTTTACCGCTTTTGATCTCAGTAGACTTCGTAAGCTCTGATCAAATTATGTTGCCTATGAAATCTGTCAAGGTGAGTTTTAAGAATAAGAAAACTTGAGATACACGTCACTGATGGAATTCGACATAGAATCTTGCTTTTAATGGTTTTGTTATGATAATATTTGTCTTTTATTTTGTTTTTGGGCCATTAATGGCGGCGGATAAGTGAAAATGTAACATATGATTGCATTGATATTTATAAGCAACCAGGACTTGATCACCCCTTACTCAAAAACCACACCATCCAGGTTGCCTAGACTATCTAGCACTTCATTTCCTTACATATATATATATATATATATAATTTTGATTTTTCACCTTAATATATATATAGATGAAACCATCAATACATGAAACTAGCATCAACATAACATATCCAGAGAGAATTGGATGTCCATATGGAACCGTTCCAATATTGAGAAATACAAAAGAGATGTCCATATGGAACCGTTCCAATATTGAGAAATACAAAAGAATACATCTACAATGCACAATTATTCAATGAGAAAAATGTTCATCTGCTAACAAGAGATAGACCTGGAGCACATGTAAGCAAATCATCATCTCTCATCTCCTAATACATTGTATCATAAACTTAAACATACACTCATTTGTTTGTCAATAACAGATTGCTGGAGTACAAACAGGTATAGGTCCCTATCGCGGTCTAGAAGCTTGCTGTGAAGGATATAATCTAAACATCGGCAAAGACCAAGCCTCATATAGTGAAGTATATGTAGGCAGTAGATTGAATAACCAAGTCAATTTTATTCAAGCTGGTTTTATGGTATGATTTTCACATCATCATCATCATTATCATGGACAGTCTTAATGTAGCGTTTTTCAAACAGATTAATCCAAGTGTATTTGGCGATGGAGCACTTTGGTCATATGGATTTTGGAAGGTACGCATTTTGGAATTTTTCTGTTTTCACATAATTTGATTTTCTTTGTTTTCTACACCGCCCTTTTAATTAATATTCTGAAATTATAAATTTCAAAGAAAATATTAAATGAAGATATTTTAATTTGTTGAGTGTCTATTATTGGTTCTTAGTATTTGAACAATGTTTAATGAAAATAATAGTATTTTATTTTAGTAGTAATAAAAATATCTTTATGATTGACGGAAATGTTTTTTTTTACTTTGTTCTTAATAGGGTAAAGATGGGAAAGGATGTTATAATACGGCTTGTCCAGGATTTATTCAAACGTCGCACGACATTCCAATATCTCACCCCTTTTACCCTGTGCAAGATGATTCTATCCGATTATTTTACTCCATCCACCAAGTATTTGATTTTCACAATTTATACATATTTTATTTAATACATATTATCTAATGAGATTTTTTGTTAATACATGAATTTATGTTTGTCTTTTCATATAAAAAGGATAAACAGACAGGAAATTGGTGGCTTAAACATGGCGTCAATGTAGGTTATTGGCCAAAAGAGTTATTTGACCTTTTGAGTATTGGTGCAAATATAGTCGGAATCGGTGGTGCAGTCCAGGCTTCTCCATCAGGTTCAAGTCCTCCAATGGGTAATGGTAAGGTTCCGACCGGAGATAAAAAAGAATCAGCAAAATTTACGAAAATTACTGTCTTAAATTCGAGCTATGATCCATGTAAAATGGATTCATTTCCAATAGAAACATTGACAGATAGTCCAAATTGTTATGGATTAAAAACTAATAGCCAAACAAGTTTCTTTTTTAATTATGGTGGTCCTGGTGGTAACTCTTGTGGAGTTTAAGTATGTGCAAGTGTAATTGTAAGACATTATATTTGAACTTATTCTAATCTTATTATATAAATTTGGGTTTTCCTCTCCATCTAGGACGTCCACGTCGGATGCCACGTCATTTTTTCCATCAACTCCAGCAAATCGAATAGTCTTTTTTCTCAGATTTTCGCCATCACGATCGCCTCCTCAGAATTCCTCTCCCATTTTCATAGATTTTCTTCAGATTTCCTCTCTGGTTTTCGTCAATTTTCCTTCTTATTCTTCCTTCAGATTCACGATCGCCTCCTCAGAATTTCTCTCCGATTTTCGTCGTTTTTCTTCAGAATTTCTCTCCGATTTTCGTCGATTTTCTTCTCATTCTTCCTTCAGATCTGCGCTTCTCCGATTTTCGTCGATTTTCTTCTCATTCTTCCTTCAGATCTGCGCTGATCATCCATGATCATAATAAGTGCAATTTTACTCCCAAATTGTTGACAATTTTGAACCTTCGTTTCCGATTTCAATTTTTGGATGTTTTGTAAGTTTGATGCTAATTTACTCACAATAAGGAGACAATTTTCGCCTTTATCAGTGATTTTAGGGTTTACAATAAGGAGACAATTTACTCACAATAATAAGATTGCAATCAGTGATGCGATGATCCTTCACGATTGTCTTTTCCTAATCGATTTGTTTTGTTTTGCAGGTATGTTGTTAATCTATTTTCCTAGGAGACTTCGATTCATCAAATCTGTCCTGTAAGTTTTATGTTGATTTTACCTAAAATATCGGAGACAATTTTGCTGAGTGTTCTTCACTTAATCTGTTTTGTTGTCTTCTGTATATTCTTTGTTTCTATATTAAGCTAACATATAGTAGTGGTGTTCTTAGTTTTCTTTCATTGACTCTCAGGGGAGAAGCATCAGATTTATGTTTGAGTTAGTTTCATTGTTATTGATTTGATTGGTTCTCATATTTGATTGGTTCTCATTGATTTTCCAGTAATTTTGTTAACATTTTGTTGATTAGCAGAAGTAGCGATCTGTAACAATGGTCCTTGCTCCTTCTCTGAACATAAAATTTCCATTTATCTTAGGTAATGAAAGGCTTCTGCTTCTTTGTATAGTTGCAAAATGTTTGAAATTTTGCTACCATGTTTTGAACATTTTGGTTTCTTTTTGGCTGCTTAGGTATTTGGGGAGGTTAAGGCCACGGCAAAACGTTTCAGACTGAACATATATTCAAAACCATGGGAGTTAAACCAGTTATAATGTCTTACAACGAGAGTAAGACATGACAGTCCGTACTAGTTTTTGGAAAATCAGTACAAGTTTGATTACATTATTAGTCCAAATAGATTGTGTTTCATGTTGTTTGCAGGAACCTTAGACTCCATTTTTGGTGAGTGAGGTCTACTTTCTTTTCTTTTTTTGTCTGCTTTGTCTTTACTATGCCTGGTTCGACTTGGGGAGATAGGAAAAGAAACATCACCAAGGTTTGAGACTTATCTATCATCATTGCTTCTTTTAAGCAAGATTTCTGGTTATTTAATATGGAGAAACCTTTCACTTTCAGGCATGCGGTACAGCCTTTGTCACCTGCGAGCATCGTGGCGAAAATGGATTGGCGTGACAATATTCGCAACGTAACACGAAACATATGTGAGTTTCTACATATGGGCGTGACGAAGAGCTTTGAACAAGGTTAGCTTCATCTATCTATGTAGCTTTCATGATACAATCTATTTGAGAACATCAAAATGGTTTCATTCTCCATTATGCAGAAACCAAAAAATTGAATGGACTAAAGTCTTACATTATGGGAGATTTCGACTTTTTGAGCTTGCTTACAAAGGTTATCTTCAAGATCTAATTGTAGCAGCAGGAGGAACAATACTACGGAGAAGGCCTATTTCTAATGAGAATGAAGCTTCGACGATTGTAGTTTTTAGTGTAGAGCCTAGCAAGAACAGAATTCTGGCTCAAAGAAGATCTGATGCTGAAGCCCTGGCTAAATCTGCTAGGACTAGAGTGGCAAGAAGTTCATGTAGATAATATATTCTTAGTCTTTATTCTGATTGATGGTTGAAAATCCTCTACTATGATGGAAAGCGTTATTAAAAGAAGATGTTTGACAGGTTTTGTCAGGTATGACTCTTAAACAGCCTTTAAAGCTAACATGAATGTACAAATTGTCTTATTGAAGTGTTATGGCTATATACTTACAGTTTAATGATATTCATGTCACTTAGAAAGAAAGAGGAGCAAATCAACATGATTAAAGATCTTGAGAGAACAGAGACTGAGTTTATGAGGCTTTAAAGGAACAAGATAATTGTGGATGACTTTTAGCTTTTGACTATCATCGGAAGAGGTGCTTTTGGTGAGGATTTTTCAATAGAGTATGACTGTGCCTTTTATTTATATACATATTCCTGCAGCTCGAGCATAAACAACTTAACCAAGATAGTTTTTTTTTGGGTCCTTTCTCAACGAATATGGTACTAATCTTAGAAATATTTATGCCATGAAGATGTTAAAGAAATCAGAAATTGTCATGCGAGGATAGGTCATTACATGTGAATCATTTCCCCTCAATTGATAAAGGATATGTAACATTGAAATCTGAATTGCTTCCAGAGGACGTGCAGGTCTTGAATCTTCAAATCTTATTGTTGGTATGATTTTACCAAGAGCAATGGATGGACAGGTTGCTTACGATTCTTATTTTCTATGTTAGCAATGGATGGACAGGTTGCTTACGATTCTTATTTTCTATGTTTCGGAATGTAACAATGAGAAGAAGACAAACTTAATTAGTTTTGTTGCAGGGGCCAAGTCTTTTTATAAGAAAATCTTATTATTAGTTTTTTTTTTTTTTTGGATCTTAGCAGTAATCTAAGGAACCAAGTATCTGCTCTTAATCTACTTTTTCTTGAGTTTGGTTTTTTGTAATTCGATTTACGAACAGGATTGGACCCTGATTGGGGGGGTTTTTTTGTCAGTCTGGAGTCGTCGCGATTAGAAAACATTGGTTGATGAATACAAATAGACTATAAATGATGTTGGGTTTAGCGCAGAGGAATGACCACTGATCTATCGATTTCTGGTCAAAGGAATTTGATGGAGTCAGCTACAATCAGCTGCAAAAGGTACCCTTTATCCCATCGTTTTCGAGATTTGGTTTCTCCGCAATATTTTGGTCGTTGAATTAGCTCAGATTGGATCTTTGCCTATGTTATTTATTTTCTAACGAGTGTTTAGGTTTCCATGGCAAGTGTTTTATTAGCTAGAGATGTGTTTCTTTTGTTGTATCAATCCAAGTTTTGTTTTTGATCTTAGTGATATACCAATAATTTACCCAGTTTTTCGGTGTTTTTCTGCTTTGTTTTTGTTTCTTT
>CM071721.1:7634131-7645415 GCA_036630335.1 Physaria fendleri | reverse complement strand
TAGTCATCTTAGGAAGAAGAAGATGAAGAATTCAGAAGACGAAGAGTCGAGATTTGATTTTTGTTGGGTTCAATTTTTTTATTTTTTTGTTAATTAGTTAAATTGGTTTAATTGGATTCGTTTGTAATTTTAAATTCGATTTAATTTGAGTCTTGTTTGATTTAACTAAAACCAACATTAAACTAGCTAATGGGGAAATAGGAATAAGGCGTTAGTTTGGTGGATACTGGGATGAGGCGTTAGTTTGGTGGAGATCTGGTAGAATATGATATTTCTAGTGGGGAATAGATTGTTTTCCCAACTTTGATCTTTAATATTTAGTGTTTTAAATTTGTATTTTTTTTTATATTTTTTTTTGGAAAATATATATTATGTCTAGATGTAATATCCTATACTACTTTTATCTAAAAAATTGAAGCTTTATTTAAACTAATTTATGGTTGTATTTTATGTAGCCGTGTAAAAATTTTTTTTTTTTTTTTTTTTTTGTAAAAATTTTTTTTTTTTTTTTTTTTTTGTCAAGAATGTAGCCGTGTAAATTATGCTTAATTTTTGTATATAAAAACGTTCTTTTACAAACAATTTTGCTTTTTCATAGATAATAAGTTACTTATAATATTTGTATTACTATTTTTCTAAAATGTTGAAAGCCACATATTGAAAAAAGCTTTAGGCCTCATAGATTACTGGACGGCCCTACATTTTAGCACTACTCCTTCCAGTCCAAGATACCATGAAGCTAACTTAGTTGATTTTCAATAACACTCAGTTAACACATCCCCAACACAATCTAATTGAACAATAGTACTTTTATGGATTCACTTGTGATTAACAGAAAAGACATATACTGATATTTAAAGAGAACATATACAGGCTTTTGATACCTAACTAACTAACTAACTAAGAGAATAATAATTAGGAAGATGAAGAAGCGACTTGAACTATTTGTATTTGACTTGGCTTTGGTTCCAATAAAAAGTTTGTTCGAAGACAAAAACCGGAAGAAAAACACCATTTTTGTGTTGCAGATCCAAACAACAACAGAATATTTGTCCATAATATCATCAACCCTAATATATGGATCAAACGCGATTTGACCATAGTGGCCCCATGCGTCAAACGGGAGCTAAAAACACCATTCCCTTTTTTCCTCCCGCGGCCACAGAAAACCCAAGTTGAATAATTAGAAAATGCTAATTTGTTCGTATGCGTACGTGTTGTGTCTCTAATATATGGATCAAACGCGATTTGACCATAGTGGCCCCATGCGTCAAACGGGAGCTAAAAACACCATTCCCTTTTTTCCTCCCGCGGCCACAGAAAACCCAAGTTGAATAATTAGAAAATGCTAATTTGTTCGTATGCGTACGTGTTGTGTCTTTTTCTTTTTCTGGCAAGAAGGTGTTGTCTTTATGTTCGGCGTTTAATTGGTATTTATTTGAGTAAATAAATTTAAGAAATTGATAGTCCCACCACCAATTAACCAAAGTGCCGATGTATGATCATTACGTTGGAGCCTCTTCCATAGATTTGATTTCTCTTTCTGTGAGATCCCTCGACACTGGATCCGTCGGGAACAGATTTGGTGGAGATGTCGTTAATAGACTCAATCCCATTCAGTTTTATAAAATTAGCTCTAATGTATTGTTCAAGGTATCAGGTGGAGGTGGAAAGCCTAATGGATTAACCTTACGAAGTTGTTTTGATTTTCAAAAGAAAGCTGATCAAAAGACTCGAGCTTTAACTCGGCATCGCCTGGTTCTCCATGGTCTAGGATCTGGGCCTAGTGAAGGACGCGGCGGCCGTGGAACCACCGATTTAGCAGATGGGCGTGGTGCATATCTACGTAGGAAGTTCCAAGGAAATGAAAAGATAGTTGTAGCTGTTGACATAGATGAAGGTGTGTGTTCCCTTGTTCTTATGGTGTTAACTACATCTTTGAGATGATTTGAGGGAATACATTTTTGATATGTTATCTGGATGGTGTAATTGGAAAAGCTTATGTAATTGGGAATATGCCTGATTTGCATCGTTGGTTTGTGTTAAATATGTCTGCTTGTTCAATCTGCCAAACCATCCAATACAAATGGATTGCTCATTTCAGATTAAGAACGATGTTGAGCTGTGAAATTCATGTGATTTGTGTTGAATAGTTTTGATGCTGTTACCAACTTGAGTCCAAGTTGTTTTGGTTACATGACTGAATACGTGCTAGTTTTTCGCTGATTTATCTTTTGCCTGACTTCACTGCGCTTTAAATTTAAGCTATGCTCCATCTTATTCTCTTTTTATGTAAAAGCAGTTCTTGGAAACTGCTTTAAATTTAAGCTATGCTCCATCTTATTCTCTTTTTATGTAAAAGCAGTTCTTGGAAACTTTGTCTCGGCCCTTAACAGGTTCATTGCGGACCGCTATTTGTCAGACCATGCAGTCTCTGAATACCATGTCTATGAATTCTTCAAGGTATGAAGCATAGGTTCTTCTTGAGCTGATCTAATTTTACTGGCTTCCCATCATAGAATTCTTGCTTATGATTTTCCCTTAAACTTGTGCCTTATTTTTTTGTGTCAGATATGGAACTGCTCTCGCAGCGAAGGTATTTTCCTTGGCAGCTATGCGTAATTAAGGGACCAGCTGATTGCACTGAAGACTTTTTATGTGTTGGCAATCTTGGCAGCTATGCGTAATTAAGGGACCAGCTGATTGCACTGAAGACTTTTTATGTGTTGGCAATTTTGGCGGATAAATCGAGAGCTAATGAGCTATGTTTAAACTTTCTTGTTGTGCAGCCGATATGCGTGTTCATGAATTCTTTAAAACATCATATTTCAAGAAAGGGATCCACTTGTTGTGCAGCCGATATGCGTGTTCATGAATTCTTTAAAACATCATATTTCAAGAAAGGGATCCATCCTCTTCCAGGTGCACATAAGACTCTTCACAAGCTATCAAAATATTGCGACATGTCAGTTGTGACGTAAGTGGCATGTGGTGTGATCTTCTCTTTATCGACCGTTTTCTGGTACCAGTTAAGTTATATAAATCAGTATATGACTGGTTTCAATATCATTGGATATAGGTCCCGGCAGAATGTAATAAAGGAGCATACACTCGAGTGGATCAAGATACATTTCCCGGGACTATTTAAACAGATTCATTTCGGAAACCATTTTGCTCTTCATGGAGAGTCTCGGCCAAAGTCTGAAATCTGCAGGTTTCTACTCAAAAACTAAGAAACATCACTTTCAAATGATTTGATGGGCTAATCCAAAATTTGGAACTGCAGATCATTTGGAGCTGAGATATTGATTGATGATAACCCAAGATATGCTGAGGAATGTGCTAACATTGGAATGAAGGTTCTTCTTTTTGACTATGAAAATTCATACCCTTGGTCTAAGACAGAGTCTGTGGATAGACATCCTTTGGTGACTAGAGTTCATAACTGGGAAGAGGTAGAACAGCAGATCCTCTCATTGGTAATATCAAAGTGTTGAAATAAGTTACTGCAACAACAAATGTTATTTTTGCCGTTGCAAACTTATAGTTATAATACTTGAAGCGATACCGTACTGTATAAACATGAAAGAAATGTGACCTAATCCCAGAAAGCTTCATAGGGCAAAAAAAAAAAAAATAAGTGGCAAACAGTGATGGAATTAGCTTAGATTGTCCCCTCTTTGGCATAATTTTAATGTTTTACCATTTAACGTGCATAAAAGTTTCAACAACAATTTCATTAGATGTATATATATAAAGATAAAATACTTATATTTTCCATTTTGCTTTAAGTTAAAATGGTAATTTTGCATTTCCTCCACATTTGTTTTAAGGGTATTTAAACTGATGGACAATACAAAAGGGAAGTGTACTTGACCAAAAAAAAAGGGGAGGGTACTTGAACAAAAAAAAAAGGGAAGGGTAAATATGCAAAGCTTTCACACGTTAATGGTGTTTCCATACAATAATAAACATACCATAGAATCTCAAAGAAATATGGGAAATCATTACTTGGTTTTTACATAGATGTTCTACCATTTACAGTCCTAACAAAATGAAACTGACAACAGATGCATAACTACAATCATTTTGGCCATTTTATGTATAATTCTACAATTACCTAGTCTAAGCTTCAAATTGTTCATTCTCTTGAAGAGAAATTTGCAATACCAAATTATTTTCCAACTCTAAATTGCTGATGCATAATCAAAGCCCATATGCATCAAACGATCTGCTCTGACACCGAAGAAGCTGTGGAGGGTTTCTTCACAAGTGACTGTGCACATGTATATTCTAATACGAATTTTGGTGGTTCTATTTCTGATGGATCTATTACTGGAATTGCCTTGTCGATATCTTCTGCTGAGAATGGAATGCTACACATACAGAAAAAAAAAACAAACTGGAATTGCCTTGTCGATATCTTCTGCTGAGAATGGAATGCTACACATACAGAAAAAAAAAACAAACAAAGGATTTATGAAAGTATAATGCAGATAACTCAAAAACTACATGTGAGATTGATTTGATTAATGAGACTCTCAACCAAAAATAGCTAAAAGCTTTTTTCAATATACAAAACTTCTCATGTAGTTTAGCCTTCGTCTGAGGCTCTGAGCTAGAGATATAGAATATTTTTTATTCTAACCCCTACTTATAACTAAACTTGCGAGCAAAAAAGTTTTGAGATAAATCAATTTAAATGACAGACAAAACAGAAGAGGGTAAATATACCTCATATCATCATCCAGTAAGAACGAATTTGATGTTAGATTTTGGTTATCCTTGTCCAAAAGTACTCTCATTTGAGAAACCACCTACACCACAAAGACATTTGTGTAAAAGTGATTTTGGTTATCCTTGTCCAAAAGTACTCTCATTTGAGAAACCACCTACACCACAAAGACATTTGTGTAAAAGTATTTCAAAAGACACTCACGCTAATTAAACTCGTAGGATTGTGAATTTAGACATAAACTCACCTCATTTGAGACACTTTGAGTTCCATATTTATCATCCCAGTACATCGTACTTATTCGATATATCTGCCTTATTGTCAATACCTATAACAGACTCAAAAGATGCCAAGTTTTGGTGAGATTATAAAACTGCTTACGGCCTGGTATCAGAAGGAACAAAACCGGAAGCAAAACAAAATATCAAAGTACCGGGCATAGATCCTGTCTGATTTCATCCAATGATTTCTTTCTTTTCTGGTGTATAACCTAAGATGAATAAAATACAGACAAGTTAAATTCATATTCCAGTACGAAAAAAAGAAACCGAAGTTTTATTATCAAAGAAGAAGATGAGTTTACCAAGAATCCAACAGCTTGTCTAAAAAAGAAACCGAAGTTTTATTATCAAAGAAGAAGATGAGTTTACCAAGAATCCAACAGCTTGTCTAATGTAATTTAACTCGTGCCAAGATGTTCCTGCAAACTGCACGAAGAAAATTTTTAGTTCACATATAGCATCCATCTATGAAGTAACTAACATGTATATAACATGGTGTACCTCCTCCTTTGCATTGGCTATCCACTTCTCGAGTTCGGAAATCCCAGATTTCACATACTCCCCGTTTGAAAATGTGCAACATTCGCGACGAAGAAGAAGACTGAAGAATAATTCATATTAAATATGCAGTAAGAGATGCAACAAAGAACTGAAATTAAGATCACATTTACCTGTTGAAAAGTGATAGGTTGATAAATGAGAAAACCTGAGTCACAAGTTTTCGAATGAAGAACGAGGGTACCTACCAACACAAAAGTCAGGTCAGAAAAGATGAAGGACAATGTAGATATCCGTAAAGCAAAAGGAACCATGGTACATTTAGAGCAATACATTCTAAAACAAAAAACGATTCTTTGTATGAAGCATTGCCGGTAGAGTAGATATCCGTAAAGCAAAAGGAACCATGGTACATTTAGAGCAATACATTCTAAAACAAAAAACGATTCTTTGTATGAAGCATTGCCGGTAGAAACAGGCATTATAATTGAAACTACAGGACTTGCATACATGATTTTGGCGTAGGCGGGACATAAGAGAATCCAAGAATTTGAGTATACTTTCCCATTGACTACTCGGAGATTGCTGCGGCACACCACCTGGTGATTTAGCTTTTCCAGCAATCCCACGTGATGCTTTGGGTGCCTTGAGAATTATTAAAGAAAATACGTAAAAATCATCACATAATTCCACAAAATTTTAGTAAATCAGTAGTTGCTCAATTTTATTTCCCACCAAATGTCATATAGAATCCCACTAGTATTTTGATGAACTAAAACTGTGATATCCACGCAATAATCTAGAAAGCAATGTCAGGGGTGCTGAAGATCTGCCTACTCTCACCTGAATGCATGATCCAAGAAGCGGTGATAATTCTTTTTTCAGATTATCACGAATTAAACCATAGATCTTCTCCACACATGCTGTCAACTGCTGTTTAAATAATAATGCTGGATATCTTGCTTCTATATGTGAAGCACCATCATCAGATCCAAGAAGTTTAAACGGAGACCTTACTCCCTGGTATACAAGAAACAGAATATCAGTTTACTCAGAGAACATTCTGCTACAAGATTATAACCTACTACTAAATCTCACTAGTAATTTGATTCCGTAGAAATAACATGCAAACTATTCTCGAGTATCAAATAAAGATATCAATTGAACTCACATATGTAGCCCTCCCGGAACGCTGAGCATTAGCATTTAAAAAACTATTTGACCGCAGATTTCTCTGCAAAAGGCATAGAAGTGCTGAAGCGTTTGAGAGCCAATATGGTAATACAGTGTTCTCATCTCCGCCCTGGATTAAACATATAAAGCACAGAAATAAATCATTACATGGTATCAGTTTGTTTGAGGTAAACAAATGTGGAAGAAAGTAGTTACGAAATCCCTTCAACAAGAAGTTCGGGTAACATATTACACATAGAACTCACCTTCAGGGCTTCATTGATTCCTTCAATAATAATGTTAATTACGAAATCCCTTCAACAAGAAGTTCGGGTAACATATTACACATAGAACTCACCTTCAGGGCTTCATTGATTCCTTCAATAATAATGTTAAATATGGATGTGTTCTCAGATTCAAAGGCATGCCAGTTCAGAAGACATTTATATATTACACAAGCAGCCAGTGGCTTATCATCATTGAATCCCAAATTTTCTTTAATACACCTGGAGAGCAATTCGTAGTTCTCCTGCAATATAGTGGTAACTTCTATCAAATTTAAATATCCACTTTAGCCAACAAAAAAAAATTATTACGTTTACTATCGCTACAGAGTTTCTTCTGTTATAGTCAAAACAAATTGACAGCTTAATGAAAAATGGCAGTAATTTTGTACCAGGTATCTTTCTGCAGTGAATTTGGATCTACGTGACTCTGACAGGCTATGTGAAAATGGCATGATGTGCTTTGAAGGTGTTGGTGTCTCCTGTATATTTATGACATATGAAGAGTTCTCACTTTCGATTGACAGGGAAAAAAAAAAAAAAAGAGTACTCACTTTCAAGCATTTATAAAGTAGGAATAAAAGAAAAGATGGAGGTAAGGGAACAAATAAAGAAAAGATAAATGTAATGAAACAAATAAAAAGGTAGAAGACATAGTTACTTACAAAAACAGATCTCTTGTCATTTTGGGTTGGTACAACAGCTCTAGATTGTTTCTGTTGGGGAGAATGTATAAACTGTTAGTAAAAAGTGAAGACCAAAGAACTCAGGATGACAAATGTACAAAAATAAAAGCACATGTTTCAAGGTATTTTCTCTATTTCAGAAGCGCTGTGCTTGAAGAAAACCAGTGAAATATCAATCAATTAACAAGGTGAACACCAAGGAAAGTGCAGCAGAGGATAGTGATGACATACTTCACCAAGTATCTGTCCTATTCTCCCTGGGGATGTGATTAGTGTCTGTTGCCTCAAGGCATGGTTCTCATTTTCCATGTGAGAGAGTTTCTCCTCAAGACTGAATAGAAAACCACTACTAATTTCTAACTCCCCATCTGGGGAAGGTTTTACCCTTTCCATGACCCTATCTGCTGCAAAATCTGGTCTTTTGGAATTTTTTTTTGAGGGTGAAGATAACCACTGTTCTACCTTGGAAGTTATACCTGGTGTAGGACATTGTCTCTGCACTAGCTGCTGTCAGTTATGATGTGAAAAAGGGAAATAAAACAACTTAACAATAGATAAAGAAGATAAAAATGAAACAAAACATGCCTTGTCCGCGGAGCAAGGACGAAGGCTAGAAGGTTTACTCCCAACTGAAATTTGTGTCAATTCCATCATCTTAGGAACTTGCTTTGCCGCTGCCTTAAGTCTTTCATTTACAGGAGAGATTTTCCAAGTTATCTCGTCACCACCATCATCTTGACTTTGCTTTATCAGCTGTGGCGATAAAAGAAACATGTAAGAATTTACACGACCACTAAAGAGATATTGTAGGGTAAGTAGAATATTGCAAAATTACATTAGCCAGCAATCAAGGAACAAAATATCATAACTCGACTATGAATATACAATACAAAAGGAACATAAGAAAAGAAATACCATTCCAGGAGAGAATTTGATACGCTTAAGGGGTTTGGATATCTCAGGAGATGCCTCTGTGAGTAACTGCATATATTTTGTTTTATCTTAAGTTGTTCCGTTAAACAAATATACACTTTTTGTGAGTAACATAGGTTGCGTTATATTTCTGCAAAAGTGCATTATAAGAAGAGGTTGTTATGTCAATGATCAAAGAATAGAGTTTAAAATGAGTTTAATAGAGGCTCTCTCATATAGAATAGGGAAAATGGATTTTACATTGTGAAGACATAAGGAAGACATAAGCATACCTTGTCCTCGTATGGATTGCAGTTCTCTTTGAACCATAATCTTAGGAACTCGTGTTTGGATAAAAGAGTGAACATGTGATGAACAAAGTAGTCATACCCACAAAACCTGACTGAGAGCAAAAGCAGGCACAATCACTAACCTTATCAACGTTTTCAGGCTCAAGGCCTTTTTGGAAGCGCTCTTCATATGAGCAAAAGCAGGCACAATCACTAACCTTATCAACGTTTTCAGGCTCAAGGCCTTTTTGGAAGCGCTCTTCATATAAACCTGAGAAAACATTCTTAAAAGTAAACAGTATGATGCCATGTCGAAACCAGAGCCCTTAGAAGTTGACAACAGAGCCATGGTGAGAAACACTAGGTAAATATCTAACTCAGACGAAAAGTAATGATGTTGAATAGAGCCCTTAAAAATCCAAGTTTCAAATCCTAACCCAACAAGCTCTTTAATGTGTTCAATATGAAAAGAAGAAAATTACCTTCAATAAGGCGTTATCTTTTTTTAGATCAACCATTCCATTAAGTTCTCTTTCAACAGCAGATTTCTCCTTTATTGATATGGCTAGCTGCTTTTCAAGTACTGCATTCTTATTGCACTCATTAATGATAGCCAGACTAGCAGCGTCTAGTTTGAGGCTGAGGGATTGCACTCATTAATGATAGCCAGACTAGCAGCGTCTAGTTTGAGGCTGAGGGATTCCAATGTTTTCTGAAGCTTGGAAATTTCACCTGCCCTGGCTTCCTCACCGCTTGTCTGTATTTACAGCATTTTGTTGTTATTTACTCTGTTTCAGGAGATCAATAAAATATAAATGATCAAGATTGGCAACATACTCTCAATCGTTTCTCAAGCTGCAACCGCCATTCAATTCAAGATCTTCTAACCGCTTCTCAAGTTTAGTTTTAGCTAATCGCAAAGCACCTGCTTCATTAGCAGCGTGCAAGAATTCAAGATCTTCTAACCGCTTCTCAAGTTTAGTTTTAGCTAATCGCAAAGCACCTGCTTCATTAGCAGCGTGCAAGAAATTGATGTGCATGTTCATAGTCTGAGTGAAAGGTTAACTACTTAGTGGATCCAAATAGTCCTGTGTTAGACGATAAATAAAACAGTGTTAGACCATAACTAAAACATACCTGTTTAAGTTTTTTGTCTGTATTTACAGCATTTTGTTGTTATTTACTCTGTTTCAGGAGATCAATAAAATATAAATGATCAAGATTGGCAACATACTCTCAATCGTTTCTCAAGCTGCAACCGCCATTCAATTCAAGATCTTCTAACCGCTTCTCAAGTTTAGTTTTAGCTAATCGCAAAGCACCTGCTTCATTAGCAGCGTGCAAGAAATTGATGTGCATGTTCATAGTCTGAGTGAAAGGTTAACTACTTAGTGGATCCAAATAGTCCTGTGTTAGACGATAAATAAAACAGTGTTAGACCATAACTAAAACATACCTGTTTAAGTTTTCTAAACTCTCTCTTTGCAAGCTTCTTCCGCCAAAGACACTGGATAGCAATAATAGATGATTGACGGTTTCTGAATGCAGAGCGAAACTTATGGATTCTCCACTGAGCCTAAGTGATTTATAATACAAAATAGTCAAGCACAAGAAGTTATCTTTTTTTAGTTCAACCATTCCATTAAGTTCTCTTTCAACAGCAGATTTCTCCTTTATTGATATGGCTAGTTGCTTTTCAAGTACTGCATTCTTATTGCACTCATTAATGATAGCCAGACTAGCAGCATCTAGTTTGAGGCTGAGGGATTCCAATGTTTTCTGAAGCTTGGAAATTTCACCTGCCCTGGCTTCCTCACCGCTTGTCTGTATTACAGCATTTTGTTGTTATTTACTCTGTTTCAGGAGATCAATAGAATATAAAATGCATTAGGGACTGAAATCATGAATGAGGTTACACAAATCAGGTAACTAGACCACTCAAGATTACCTATTATTATCAGGCTTAGAAATACAGAGATAGGAAAAAACACATATATAAATGCATTAATTCACCAGTGAAAATAATTAGCATTGGTGACCCATTTGAACATATTTAGCAAAAGAATCAATACAATATTTTCAGAAATAGGGTGTTGGACATCTGAAGATTTCTCAAGAAATGATAGACTACGAAGACTTCGACTGCAAGAGAAAAGCACATGCACAAAGAAAGATTGCAGAATAATAATTAATGAGAAAGGAACCTCTACAATATGCCTGAATCGAAATTGCAGAAGCCCGTGCAGTAATGAAGTTCTGATGTGTAACAAATGTTCTGAGTCTTCGCTGAATTAGTCTTGCAGAAGCATCAAGAACTTCAGCCCGCCTAGAGTCCAAAATGCCAATTTGACCAGCTCTAAGGAACACTTTTGTCTTTCCTAGCTGTGAAAGATGTGCCAAATATTAGCAAATCAATTAGAGTATC